>NQII01005222.1:0-26331 GCA_002778355.1 Clitarchus hookeri | reverse complement strand
GACAATGTGTAGATGTAAATTCGTCGCTACCTGTGAGGATGCCAAGCCAACCCTCGCCGCAGCCAGACGTGAAGCTGCAGTGGCTCCCTGTTGCCTTCCGCCGCTGTGGCTGACTTACCCTGGTGCCATGAGGTTCCAGTGGTCTCCTGTAGCCGGCCACCGCTGATAATATTCGACGCTCGCCGACACCTCGCACCACTACTGATGTCTTCCGCTGCAGTCCTCTAATGTCCGCGCACTCGTCTCGGCGACTACGGAAACATATAAATTAGTTTACAAAGTCAGTTTCCCGTCGATACAAGCATGTGACATAGTTCATGTTGACTCAATAGGACCACATACACTTCCACTTAACTTTACTACAATGATGTAGAATGTGTTTCAGATTTAAGATACAAACTCCTGATATATGTTCGTCAAAGGAAGTGGGTTCAACAAAATGTGGTTCCAGCTCATTTTACAAATAATTACCATCATAACCTTATCCAGACTTCCCTTGGAATATTAATCGAAAGAGGAGGTCCTGTTTATTTACTCGAAAGTTTGACGGATCTGACACGAATGTTTTTTCAAAGGGGATTATGTAAAATGATAGTCAACTGTCTGCAGGACACGTCGTTTGAACCACTCCAGTTCTATTCGACTATATTTGATAGAACATACCGCGATGTTGCCATGCCTGCGTCATTGCCAGAAAAATTGAATACTTGCTTTGATTGCAGCCTGTAGAGCTTGATAATGACAGAATTACCAAATTTATAATTATTGATATTTACTTTTTCCTTAAATTTTGTTAGTAATTACAATTTTGATTAAAACTTTAAGCTTAAGATTTTTGAACGGAGTATCCTTAACTGCATATAATTCTTCAGCAGTTTTTATTATTCCTGAATGTTTTTATCATTATTATGGAAACATGCAGTATATCAAATCATCAAGACACCATCTTGAATCATGGCTTACATGTCTTCGATATTCTAATTCAATCCTAATATTTAAACAAGAACTTGAAAAGTTCAGATATTCATAAGAATTTCCATGCAATGAACAGTTTCATAAATGCTAAAAAAATTTCGATCATGCTATTTATTTTGTTTACACCCTCTTTATGAAGTCTGCAAACCGTCATTTCTTTAATTCATTGGCATTGATAAATGTCTTCGGATATATTGAAACATCTAGAATTTCCTAAATTTCTTATGTTTTTTTCCTCCCTAACATTATGATTTTGCGAAACCCACTCCTAAATTATTTGTAACTGCAACGACATTATTTTATAAAAGTAAACCGACCTTAATAAATTCATAGCTTCCTCAAAAATTAATATTGAACTTCATTTTTAATTTTTTGGGCAAATAACTAAAACTCGCCATATTGTTCTAATATATATGAAATAAGAAGGATGGTTTAATATGTTTATGATACATTAATAAAACAAATCCTTTAAAATTTAATTTTATACTCAGAAATAAATATTTAGTAGTGCTTTACTCCTTTGCATCTATAATGTTGTAGTGAACAAATTGAAATTAGTATAAAAAGTTTCAATATTTTAAAAACATGAATAGTAATATAAATTTTTTGTTAATATTACATAAAAAAATTAGAGTTTTAAAAAAATTTCTATCCCCGCATTGATTCTAGGTGAGAGCAGAGAGGAAGCTTCTCCCTCCAAGCTGTCTAACAAAGCTTTGCCCGCTCTTATTGTAGACTGCTTGTTCGGCTCCTTATCCTTACACTGTAGAGTGGTTTGTATTAACGTGCGATGTATAACGTTATGCATCACATCTGGAGCACAAGGGTGTATTATTTACTGTCTTCATCACAGCACTACTGTGTTGCTGGTGCAGTGCTCCACACACAACTCTGCGTTAGATTCATGGCGCCGCTGAGACCAAATGGTTAGCCATTATGAAAATGAACCTTACATTTCCTTCTTAGTTTACACTTCTCTACGCAACCCAGGTGTTACACAACGCCGTTTTTTACATTGTATAACAACATGGTGGTGGTTGGTTTGTTTTGATAATTATTTTGTTGTTCATACTTAACTTTATTATTTTTACGTTTGGGTGGAGGTCGGTGGAAGATGGGGAGGGATAGATAGGGTGTCGGAGTCGAGTGGAGGAAAAGGTTGGGCTATCG
Organism: Clitarchus hookeri; assembly: GCA_002778355.1. Taxonomy (NCBI): domain Eukaryota; kingdom Metazoa; phylum Arthropoda; class Insecta; order Phasmatodea; family Phasmatidae; genus Clitarchus; species Clitarchus hookeri. The sequence goes on along the minus strand of NQII01005222.1, from coordinate 24,186 downwards.
TAATTTGTTCTTCAAGTTTTAAAATTTTACTCGATTTTTTTTAATTACTTGGTTTTCGTTTTCAAGAGCAATGAGAAGAAAATCAAGGCCACTGTGATCCAGCATGCTGGCTGGTGTCAGTAATGTCACATTTTCAAAAAAATTTTAGAACTATTTTTAATAACTTTTTTTTATAATTTGTTGGAGGAAATGTGTTGGTTAAAGGTGTAGTTTATAGCTTGTGTGTGTTGGAGTGTGAGGTTAGCATAATATGCTCCTCGTATTTTTAAAGTGGATAGTGGTTTGGTGAGGGGGTAGGCCTGTTGGTGAAAAAAAAACAACCCCCGATCGTTCCAATTGATTAAAATGGGCCTTTGGGGACTTCGTTTCATACAAATAGAGGGCGTGGATGCTTTTTAAAAAAAAAACCAGATATTTTGATTGTACAAGGGACAGTACTATAATTGTGGGCCTAACGAGACTCAATTCTCATAGACTTCTTGCGTCTGTAGTTGAAATGATGAAAACTATCAGACATTTAAAATACCAGCAGGTTACGGTGGATACTGTTCACGTCCACAGAGACGTTATTGTTTGAAAATTAAATCACTGATTTTTTCGCTTTTGACAAGTTTCGAAATACGAATGTCTTGATCTCACACTGTGTTGTCTACCGGTTCGTAGCCCGACGATGAAGTAACACGGATTCTCGGTAGCGAAGTTGGACGTTACAATTTAGTTGATGCGCTGGCTTACGGACTATCCGAGGTATGTCTCGAGAAACCACCACCTCAAAGCCATATCAATGTTTCTGCCATCTTCTGCGTTCTTCAGCGTGTTGGTATGTTCAACGGTGCTAAGCTGAATGTGAGGCGGCACACATCCGATAAACTGGTACTTTAGTTTCACGGATTGCAAACTGTCTCCCGTATCGACGATTACATCCGTGTGCGTGTTGGCCATAAACATCATCAGTACCTGTTTCCAATTGGTGATGCTGTGCTTGTAGTCTTCGTCGAATAGCAGCAACATCGCTGGATTAATGATCACCTCGAACCTGTCTCCCACTTACAAAGGAACTTTGTAGTCCTCTCGTATTCCCCAACTGGCTGCCCTGAACACCGATAGAATGATCGGCGTGGGAGTCAGCTTGTTGAAAGTGGTTGGTTTCTGACATATCTCATCTGGTGACAAATTAAGATCCTCACAACAGAAAGATGCCATAAAAATCAATTCAGTAGTATTTAGTAGTGCCGGAAGGAAAGAGACAGGCATATAAGCACATATTCAATGTATTAAAAATGGCCTGTAAAACACTTTTCTGCAATTTTTGCGTTGTACACCCGCAGCAGTACCTCGAACTTGTTAATATGCACTGTGAAGTTTCGTATTTACAGCTATGAACCCTTAAAAATTGGGAAATAAATCTTTTTTATTTTAAAATATCAGAAAACACATTAAATAAAAAAAAATAGTGTACACAGTATATTACTAAATTAAGTTAAACAAGTAATGAAACATTAAGTGCAAATAAAATCCACCGCCCTATAAGTAATGTTTTCTCGGAACTGGAGAGCGTTAAATTGCTACAAAGTAACTCATTTTCTACATTTCGGTAGCGTTACTTTTAACCTGTCTTGAATGTTTGCTAAATGCTCAGGGGTACAACAATAAATACGATGTGATAATTGAAACCCCTCCGTATTTTGTTACTGAAGGGGAATGTTGTTGTACTCACAGTTTCAGAGACTGCTTATCTTGCACCAGTAACACACTCCTCACTATCGATTTTATTCATCCTTTGTAATTTCTGATATTTCGATTGAAGGTTTTTTTTTCATATATTAGGGGTCTTTATACCAACCGTAATAATCATATTGGTCATAAGCCTACATAGATTTCTTACCTCATTTCTCATATTTAATCACCTCCCAGATGCTATAACGAATGCAAAGAAAAAAATTTGTATGATTATTTATTATTGTTTATTGTAAATATATGACTTTGAACAGTAATATACATTTTCTTCTGATCCTGTTTACTCGACCCGTCATCTCTAATAAATAACTGTACACGTATTACCCGCATAGAAGCGACAATATCTGTACTTATATAACTCATAAAATTTTGTTATGGTGTTCCCGCTAAGATAAATATTGAGTTTTCATTAGTTTATGTTCATACGTTGGGATCAATGAAACTAAACAACAATAATTGGAAAACAGTATGAATATCAGAAACTTCACACCACAGAGTGTAATAATTCATTATTTTGCACGTTTGTTAAGTTTTTGCCTGAAATACTGTCGTGCAAATGAGGACTTTCTGTAAACTGTGTCAATAGCTGTTATTATGCATTTCAGATTCTAAACGCGATTGCACATTTGTCCAATTCCGTTAGTTTAGTACATAACATTGATTTCTATAGCTTTGCCTCAACTTCATAATTGTGATAATGTGAAATGAGCTCCATATACACACTTGGAATTCGCGATTTACAACACGTGATCGTGTAGGAAAAAACCCACACAAGACTGCTGTCTCGTCCTCGCCTGCACAAAGTCCAGCTTGCCCGCTTACTTATATAAGAACTAGCATCGCAGCACGCTGACATATTGCAGTAGAACTTCGAGTCTATCGCTATTGGGTTGCTGTTGTTTTAGAACAGCTTTTTCCTCGCGAGGTAAGTGAGATACTTTTAGAAACCCTTATATACTTATATGTTGTATTTGATCTCAGTAATTTCGCTAGGCTTGCAGATATCGCGAGCTAATAGGTGGTTAGTTTGGTGAATTGATGGAGGGAGTTTAGGACGGTGTGTTATAAAAGGGGGTGGGGGAGGGTGAGAAACTTCCACCACTTATTATTTTGTTGTAATAAAAAGACTGAATCACAAATAGTTTAGACACGTCCTGTGTGGTTGTTCCATTGTGAAGGGAAGAAATCTTGGTCCAAGCTAATAAAAAATATCCACGCGAAGGTCTTTCAATGTAGAAGCCAGCTGTATTTGTGGCTTGAGTGTATATATATATATATAGAGAGAGAGAGATAGAGAGAGAGAGAGTGTGCGTGTGTGAGTGGGAGAGAGAGCTCTGTATTCTAGTCAGCTGCTTAGTCGCACAATTTGTGTGTCTTCAATGAAAGTGCATTGCTTCGGAAGGATATTCAGAAGTAAAGTTGTGCTATTATAAACATGAAATTAAATTTAAATAATAAAACTTAATAACAATACATATAGTAAACTACCAAACATAAGAGGGTTGCTTACATTGTGGGATGCCTCCATGCGAGTTCCATAAATAACGACTTGCTAACAGAGATACGAACCTGCTTACTATAAGCAGTTTGTTCCTGGTTTTGCAAATTAGTTTACTAGAAAGGAATCGAACCAGCGTCTCCTTTTTAAAGTCCGAATTTTCTATCTACGCGAACAAGAGGAGAAAGAACGCATCTAGACTGTCGGTGCGAAATTGTCTCAGTTGCCAGCAATACTGACAATCGGTCAGAATAGAAATGCTTGAATGAAATTTACTTACTGCCTATCTACTGCGTGGCTCTAAGAACTTAATGCCAAAAAAATATACCGCAATTTCTTTTGCATTATTGGATTTAGTTGCAAACAGCAAGTATAAAAGTGGACATTTCTTCTGGGTGACGATGAACTGATTAGACGATAATTGTCCTTCCTTCGTTCGTGTTTATGCAAGTTTGAGTGTGAGTGTGTTGCATGTGCGTTCATTACACTGATTACAAACAAATATTACTTTCCTTATTTCAGAAACGCTTCAACGATTTTTTTCCTTAGAGTAAGTTGAAAAGCACTAGGAGTTTAATGCTGGTCTAATAATGTGATTTGTAATCACTCTGAAAATATGTATTAGATCATAGCATATGTCAAAGAAAGTTTCATTTGGAGACTGAAAATATTATTTAATAAATATTAAACACCTTAACCTCAAACAAGTTCACAATGAAGTCAAACAATAGAACTGTTCTTTAGTAAACGTGAGTATATTCTGTTTGTGGGAAATTAACATTTATCCGCTCAAAGAAACCATTTTGACCAAATCAGTTTTGCACGTACATCATCACCTAAGTTAAATAAAAATTGACCAATAAGAAAAAAAATTTGTTTGCGTAAATATCTATAAAAACTATTTCTTTATCATTTTATACTAGTAAATAATTGGAGCAAAATATACGATTTCAACAATGTTTACTTCTAACTACTTCGTTTGAATGTTAACGCGACTAAAGTCCTGCTTCTCTCCAATCAGAAAAGTAAAGCATAATTTGAAACTAAATTGACAGTGTAAGCAAATAATTAAGTTCAGTGCAGTTAAGTTTGCTTTCTCAAGAAACTAAAATTAAAATATTACGTTATGGTATAAACAAACGTTAAACAATGACGGAACATTGCTCAACCTCGAGCAAGACACTGTAGGAAGTAAGAGGAAATGGAATATTCTGGGCTTTACTTTGGTAAATGTCGTTAACAGATATTATATATATCGTTACCCAAGACAATCTGGAAGATTTTAAATATTTCGTATGTTTGCCAATCGTTGCTCTGAGTGAAACAATAACGTTTTAGTTAATCACTTGATAGACATGTCGTAAAATTTGTATATTATTTTAGGTTAACGCCTTTGTTGTTACAGATATCCTAATGATGATCAAACAATATATCGAGGCCCTAACCTACAACAGGAATAAACACCCTATAAAAGCATAAAAAGCAACTTGTAACCCTAGATAAAAATCAGTGTCATAATACTTATTAATGAAACGGCAATACAAAATCAATAAATCTTTCTTCCTATGCTTCGATACACATGTACATCACGCACAATTCTTAATGCTCAGTGCAGTTGAAAAAAGAACGTAAATCNGCAGTTGAAAAAATAACGTAAATCTCACAAACACATTTCATACAAATTGCCTGTGAGGAAAGGCGTCGAGGCTGTTTTCTTGGAAACAAAGAAAGTCCAAGTTACAACAAATTATAGTGATGAATAAAATGTATTTAAAATTCATTAAATACACCGAGAAATATATTTAAAGAAATGTTATTATTGTAAGAGCTGCGTATATTGTTACTAATTGCTGATGCTATTTGCAGTTATAGTTTCAGAGTTTGCTTATCATATTTTAGAAACACTGTCAAAATTCGCTTCCTCTTACATCTAGTAGATTCTCACATTTTTTGTTACAAGCTTTTTACTCTCTGATTTTCAGTCATAAGCCGTATATGTATATCTACACAATTAATAATACAGATAATTGCATCTCTATAAATATTTATGCACTCAGCGAGGGTATGAATGCGTAGAATTCAATTATAATTTTAGATCATTCCTTCTACGTTCTTCGTTTTTATGGTCACTCAGTGTGTTTTTGTATACCGCCACACAAATCATTAACGTATTATTGCGAAACAAGTTGTGAGTCTCTGCTAAGTGGACTGACGCTAGACGATTTGCAAAAATTGTATTTGCGTAGTGTGAGTTGCGTGACAAGTGTAGAAGCAAAGGGACGTTTTCATATGCTTGTGCATTGTGGAATTTTTACAAAGCATAAGAAGAACCTAGACTGTCCAGACAAAGCAAGATGCTGAATACTACAGACTGTCCGAACAAAATTGACTGTTCGAATATTGTGGATTGCACAAACACTGTGATCTCTTAAATAATGTGGATCGCGTGACCGTTACAGGTGGTCCTAAAACTATATGCTGCCTTGAATTGTGGAAATATCCTCAAGATTGTAGGACTGTGGACGGCACGGATAAAAAGAAACGTTTGAAAGTTGTTTACAAACATACTGTTTCAACACAGATTGTTTTAAATTGTAAGCATATGGAAGACTTAAAAAATTACGTATTAGAATTTTATAACTTTTTATATTGAAATAAAATTACAAATATATTTTTCTCCAAGTGATTTACAAGTGAAAATAATTTGCATCTATAACGCAGTGCCACATAATAATAATATCTATAAAATATATCATGTTAGCTACATGTGTGTGCAAACATTCTACATCACTTAAACACGCTCGGACTAATAACATTTATTTATCTTTCATTCCTTATGTATGTGTAACCTGTTGATTAATTTACGAAATCCTACACAGCAGCTCTAGTTGCATAGCTAACTACGTTATAGCGCAAATATATCGGTGTAAAAACTCTTCTATAATGAAACATATTCGTATATTACAACTCTGAATATTTCATTGCAGCAAACTAACATCATATGACTGGAGGACATAATGTCACGCATCGCGTCATTACTGCGCTTCCATAATACAGTAATCATGATGGCATTTGACGTTAGAATTCAGATCGCCCCTGACGTACTTATGAAGTTATATGAACAACCTTGTGTTCTAAGAGAAACTTTGTATGTTATATATATCACATCAGTTGATTGACCTTCACAGATATAGTGGACTCTTTTCGCTTACTATTAACTGCCAGAACAACTGATGTGATTACAATGTAAATAAAGATTTTTTAAAGCCTAAAAACTTACTGATAATATATTTTTCTCTAAATTATAATTTTATTAAGTACGAAATTTTTTAATATTATCGGTATAACAGCTTATATGTGCAACCGTGGATGTTTTCCATCCGTGCCCCATACTTTTACAATACACTAAGACAATATACATTGTTATTAAATGTAACACCATATTGGAAAATACCTTGGAAAATCAACATTTTCAGTAAAATTTTCTCTCAGACCAATGTTAGACGTATTTTACTAATCAGAGGCGCAATAGGAGAATTTTCAGCTTTAACCAATTTATTGGTAGCATCATTTTAAAATTAAGTTAATCTGTTACTATAATAGTTATCATATATAAATACGATATTAAAAAGGCTACGTTGTCTGAGGGGGAAAATATCGCACCATGAAGACGTGAATGCAGCAATATGAAACATGCGTAGCTGTTATACATAGGCCTATTATACACATGATCATCATGTCTGGCCAATTACAAGGATCACGTACGTGATATAGGCAGAAAACCAGCACGTGACTCCGTCACTCCAGACGTCGTCACGGCAGCGCGTAGTGAGTGTTTTGTCTGTTACTGAGTCTCGAGAACGAACAAGGCGTTGTATTGTGTAAGAAGGGGACGTGATGTAACAACCGTCTGATACATTTAGCGACAGTGTTCCCAGGAAGAAAATGTGTATCGTCGTAGTGGGACCAGAGCTCGGAGGGAGACTGACGTCAGAGCACACAGAATGTTGTATAAGGCGAATGTCTAATATCACGATGATATAGATACATGTTATAATAACAACCTGCTTCAGAATCCAAATACCACATAATGTGTTATAAACTATCTCTTTTATGTCAGCTCCTTACTGATGAGCATCACATCTTCTAGTTAAGTGAAACATAACAAAACATTAATTAGGCGTATCGAACTTCACATTACTAAATAGTTTATTAAATTAAAATATATTTGAATAATCTTTCAGAAATATAAATTTTCTTAAAACGGCAAGTTAGTAAATCTATAGATGTTTATGATATTACGAAAAAAATATATATATTTATACTGTAGTAATTAGTTTTATTCCACAAAAAATTCGTAATTAGAATAGTTTGAATAATGATGTTTTCTTTATCAGCCTAATACTTAGCAACTTAACGATCTGCCAATTTGACAATTTACTATATAATAAGTTATTATCAAATAAACCTTTAAGAAAGCAATTTTAGACACTATGTTTTGTTTTATTTTATAAATTCGAAAACGCGCTTTAAAAGAAAAAAATTACTAGTGTTAATATAATTAAAATATTTGACTTGATAGTTAGTTTTCAGGACCCGCATTTCTAAATAATATTGTTTTGAGTTATATTTGTGACACGTTCAACAACTCTGAAGTAATTCCATGGTAGGAAATGAACATCTCTCTATTTTGGAAATTGAAACTCTATAATATATGAGTTAATAAAATATCCTAATGTGTGATTTGTTGGAGGAAATGTTAGTAGATCGAAAAATTAATATGAAATTACTACTACATATTATATTGGATTTTTTTTTCATTTAGAATACATTTGAGGCAAATTAAAAAATTTTTATTTATCTGTCATCTCTTTCTAAAATATTTCCAAAGAATATTTCATATATGTATAAAGATATGTAAAAGTAATGATTTATCTGCACATTAACACAACTTTAAAACGGTTCTATAATATTCTTTAAATAACTTATATTTGAATTTTAGGATGATTATTAAAAATCGTCATTTAAATTAATGTAATTTTAAAAACTACAAATTTGGAATGAAAAATATAATTAATTATGATTCAAACAATTCGCTTTATGTAAAGATGTGTTTCACGATGGAAGTTTCCTTGGCAGACTTTATGGAAGCTGCACAGCTCGTGTGGATTGTTTTATAGAAGAATTAGCCGACTGAGGCCATTTACATAAAGGTTGGGTTAATAAGAAGNCCGACTGAGGCCATTTACATAAAGGTTGGGTTAATAAGAAGTATGCAATTTTCCGTGGAAGGTTGTCTACATGATAGGAAGTTTAGCCAACCAGAGAGTGGGCGGTGATAGGGCGCTCTTAGTGAAGACAGTTTGCATATATATTANCTGAGTCTGGAGAACGAACAAGGCGTTATATTGTGTAAGAAGGGCACGTGATGTAACAACCGTCTGATACATTTAGTGACAGTGTTCCCAGGAAGAAAATGTGTATCGTCGTAGTGAGACCAGAGCTCGGAGGGAGACTGACGTCAGAGCACACGGAATGTTGTATAAGGCGAATGTCTAATATCACGATAACATAAATACATTTTATAATAATAACCTGCTTCAGAATCCAAGTCACACGTAATGTGTTATAAACTATCTCTTTTCTGTGAGGTACTTACTGATGAGCATCATCTTTTCTAGTTAAGTGAGACATAACAAAACATTAATTAGGCGTATCGAACTTCACATTACTAAATAGTTTATTAAATTAAAATATATTTGAATAATCTTTCAGAAATATATATTTTCTTACAACGGCAAGTTATTGAATCTATAAACGTTTAGGATATTACGAAAACAAAAATATATTTATACTGTAGTTATTACTTTTTATTCCACAAATAGTTTGAATAATGATGTTTTCTCTATCAGCCTAATACTTAGCAACTGAACGTTCTGCCAATTTGACAATTTACTATATGATACATTATTATTAAATAAACCTTCAAGAAAGCAATTTTAGACACTATAATTGCTTTATTTTATAAATCCGAAAACGCGTTTTAAAAGAAAAAAATTACTAGTGTTAATATAATTAAAAGTTTTGACATGATGTTAGTTTTCAGCGCCATCATTTCTAAATAATATTGTTTTGAGTTATATTTGTGACACGTTCAACAAATCTGAAGTAATTCCATGGTAGGGAATGAAAATCCCTCTATTTTGGAAATGGAAACTCTATAATATATGAGTTAATTAAATACCCTACTGTGTGATTTGTTAAAGGAAATGTTAGTAGATCGAAAAATTAATATGAAATTACTACTACATATTATATTGGATTTTTTTTCATTTAGAATACATTTGAGGCATATCAAATATATTTTTTACTTATCTGTCATCTCCTTCTAAAATATTCCCAAACAATATTTCATATATGTATAAAGATATGTAAAAGTAATGATTTATCTCCACACGCACACAACATTAAAACTGTTCTATAATATTCTTAAAATAAATTTTATTTTAATTTTTGGATGATTCTTCAAAACCGTCATTTAAACTAATGTAATTTAAAAAACTACATATTTGGAATGAAAAATATTATTAATTATGATTCAAACAATTGGGTTTATGTAAAGATGTGTTTCACGATGGAAGTTTCCATGGAAGACTTTGTGGAAACTGCACAGCTCGTATGGATTGTTTTATAGAAGAATTAGCCGACTGAGGCCATTTACATAAAGGTTGGGTTAATGAGCAGTGTGCAATATCCAGTGGAATGTTCTCTACGTGATAGGAAGTTTAGCCAACCAGAGAGTGGGCGGTGATAGGGCGCTCTTAGTGAAGACAGTTTGCATATATATTATTTCCTTTTGAGGAAAATTATAAGGCTATTGAAAACTGCGAAGTCAATAGGAAAAAGGATGAAAGTGTAGTTTATTCATAAAACACCAAACCATTTTCAATCCTGGCATATATCCGTGTTTAACACAAACTGTTCCAGTAATTATAAAAAAAAAACGGCACTCAATGCATTTACGGATATCTCATAAGTTGTAAGTGAAATCCATCCTAGTATCCCACTTTTTATTTCATTTCTACAAATTTAAATAATTAATGTATTTCACTCTCAGATTTTATTATATCAATTAGTGCATGGAGTGGATTAATTTGAGATAGTTGTAACAGTTTGTGTAAAATGTGGATATTCTAAGCGATAAAAAATTTTTTTATTTATAAACCATATTTCCAGGTTTATTTTCAATTAACTTTACTCTTATTAAAGACCTTATAATGTTCTAAAAATGAAATAAACTATACGACAGCTGTCTTCACTAAGTGTGCCCTATCACAACCCACTCTCTGGTTGGCCAAACTTTATACCATATAGAGAATATTCTACTTGTATCGTAAGACAGGTTATTCAACCAAATACTGCATCCATACCTGCTTGCATGCAGGTCCAGATAGCAGGTCTTGTATAATTTCTACTAGAACATTGTATCATGGCACATGGTGGCTTATTGAATATATAGTAATTTGCTACCACCGGATATTTAGATGGCAGCAATAGCATTCGTGTCATTGAGAGTACAAGAATTTGCAGCGACTGTAAAACTACATCAGTTATATATTATTTTCATTCTCACTGGCGTATTGGAAGTGTTCACCTTCTGTCTGGGCAAGACGCCATATAACTGGCATTCCAAATATCTACGGGTCGAATCCTGGTCAGGCTGATTTTATTTCTGATATCAAGGGTTGTCCACAACCACTCCAAACACACGCTGGTTTCTCAATAAAGGCCTTGTCTGTTGTTGAAGAGACATTGAACAATAGCAACTACCAAAGTCTAATTCCACAAGGCATTTTTGTAAACCCTACAAATCAGCATTGCCGATAACGTCATAAGAGGTTTGCTTTAACTAATGCACACAGTATTGCCAACCAACAGAATGAATTTATTGCTGACCACAAAAGGACTTTGTGGTTACCACAAAATATTGAAATTGCGAAAACTATTTATTGGTGCCAGAAATAGTTTTGTGTTGTCTACAATGAGAAAATAATTTTGTGGTTACCATAACCAATTTGTTTGGACTCCAAAAAAGTGTTTTTTTCCTGCGATTACTTGCCTCAAATATATAGATAACCTTTGCTGTGAAACTACTGTACTCAGTGAGTTAAATTAAATAACACTGATTCACTTAGTTCCAGCTACAACTATGGCCGGGCTCAGATGCACACTTGGTGGCACTGCGCGCGACACATAGGAAAATTAGTTACATTGTTTAGAGAACTTATAAACGTCATTGACTACAATTGTAACAGTCAGTCAGTATATATAACACTGAGTGTCTCTATATAAATATATATGTATATATCAAAACATATATAAAATACAATCTTCGGAATATCAGTAAATGTTGTCACTAAAAGAACACTTGCTCCAAAATGATTTACAAATATATACATGAAATGCAATAGGCTAATATGACAAATTTAGATAATCGATAATAATATTTCTAGTTTATCCTATTACTTAACGTATGCACTGAGATATGAGGATATCGGTACCAAATAACTAAATCCGAACTAGTTATTTACTTGAACCTATATGTAATTTGTAGTGCGTTATTGGAGTCAGGTCTAAAATTACTAACTTCTGCGGTTATGGTTCTGCAGCACCCACTATGTCTGTTCTCGTGTGGTTTACTGTAACTTTACATCAGTAACAACTCTAAATACTTCATGAATTTCCTGTAAAGTTTGCGATTTTAAACCCATTACTAAAAAAAATTATCCATTAAGAAAACTGAAATGTGTACACCAATGTGAAGTCAATTTAAATAGTCTCAGTAATGTCGTAATTTTACCTTATAACGTTCATCAGACAAAATGAGGCAGCAAAATTAGCTTAGCATATGTAATATAAATATGTGTGTACTGTTGGAAAGTGTGTGACTGAGCTAGTTATTGTGAGAGAATGTACTTGTTGACAGGAGAGAATCTGCCATGGCCGCCAGTAGCATATCCATGCTGGCCTTGCTGCTGCTGATGTCCGCTGTAACACCAGGACTCAGTACAGAGGGCGAAGGCTCGGTAAGCACGCCACATATCTACAACTGCTGTAGCTTGGTCATGAATCTGCGGATCCCGAGCCTTTCTATGAAACGATAACAAGGAAGGCCTGAGAAACTAGTGATCAGAAACATCTTCTAATAATGTGACAATTGCACTTTACCGCTGGTTCTGCGGCTCCTAACATTCTGATACACTGCGGCACAAACATCAGTAAAGGTGACTTATCAATAGCTTCGTCGTTTTACAGCTGTGACGCTCTTGATACACAGAAATAACATTTATTTGTTTAACCTAAAATTTGAACATGCCCGTGAATGGGTCATGTTGATTCTGATGATCTATTATTCAATGCGTACAAGTTGGCAGCGAATAGTACCGTAACTAGTTTGTAATCCAGGTTTAATCAGAAACGAAGCATTCTTATATATGTCGTACATGTGCTGCTACTGAAACTAGTTGCATATATATGCAGTGCGGGGTGTACTCACTCAGTATAGTGCACATACGCATACTCTGCTGTTGGTGCGCCGCCGGTCTGCGGTGCGGGAGGTACTGGGTTCGATTCCTAGGTAAGGCGTGGTTCTTAGTTTAATTTATGTCATTGCCCACTTTGTAAGCCATCTGCTGATAAGCCTTCAGGCCCAACACCAGGGGGAGTTAATAAGCATTTTACAATACATTTCTCTGCTACGTAATGTCTGCCACATTAAATATTCATCACATACACCACTTCAGTATTGCTCTTCGCATTTACGATACATTGATAAAAACAATTAGCCTAAGGTTTGACTGTTTTCTTTACAGATGCCATTTACTTATTTATTATAAAGTGTATCGCAAAATTGCTTCCAAATTTTACTTTCTTAATTGTTGGCAGAGAGTATTTGTGCGCTGTTTTTTTTAAATTTAGATTCACTACAAATTAAAATTTATAGTAGAGTTTCTCAGATAAATTAACCTAGAAAAATAGAATATTTCAACGAACCTCGCTTAACCCAACTGCCGATATGGTAGGAAAGTGTTGATGGTGGTGCAAGTAGACTGGCACCACCAGTATGTATTTAGCTAGGATATTAAGCACGAGTTGGTATTTAAAAATTCTTGTGCTCTGATTACAGCTGGGTCATACGGCGACAGTCCTCATCATCGCCATGAGAAAACTTATCAAAGTCCTGAAATGCTTCGGCGACACATTGCAAGAAGGTTTATGCCAGCAGAGACAGAGCAGTGACGCCTTGACAGACCTGCATACGCTCACAGCTACAGTGAGTGTATAACCAACAAACGTAGATGCGGCCAATAGGGAAAGAGAAGGAGAGAGTGTAAGAGTAGTGTCCACAGGATCATTCTCAAATACGTGCCACTATAAACAATTGCACTCTTATGTAGTTACTAGCTACAGTAAACTAAAAACATGTACTTTACGAATTTTAGAAATGATTCTCACGTTTGGCTGTGAACTTACATACATTTTCTGTAGTGTCGTATACTGAAAGTTTTGCTGCTTTATAAATGTGAAGTTTTTGTAGTTCAATTGCTTAATTTAATGAATTGAGCTCGTAGGGACCCATTAATAATTTACCTTTCTTAATTCATTCCATCCTTTTTTATATTAAAATTCAAAGATTGAAAAGGTATGCCCTTTGTTGAAGTCGGTTGATAAATGAGATGGTAGTCAAACCAAATAAATATAATGTACATTACTGCATTGATATAATACCTGTCTAATATTACTTTTCAATTGATACTATAATTTATACATTCTGATATCCGCTTCTCTCTTCCCGCCAGTTAATGAAAATGTAATTTAATTATGAAAATATCGTGAAAGTAATAGTTTTTTGTAACATTTTTTATGTGACAGGTTTTGCGAGTCGAAGAACGAATAAATAAGCAAGATGGAAAGATTGAATCCCTGAAGGAAAAAATTGAAGACATAACAAAAGTAGGATAGAGTTATTTTTATTTACTTCAAATTAAGAATTTATTGATATTACTTAAGAGCCTACTTTTCCCTACATTGACGAAAAAGAATTTTTAACGAAGTTCTTGAAAGCTTAGATGGTAAGTAGGCCTTAACGTCTCATTGACCGCAATGCCTTTAGAAATCGAATGCAACTGTAGTGACACATCTACAAATACATACGTACCTTACCTAGGACTCGAACTCAGTAAATCTCGTCCCATAATCTAGCGTGCAATCAACTGTATTACAGAGGTAGGATTCGGAGAATCAACTAGTTGAAATCAGTATAATTATATAAAATATAAGTTTTAATAACGTTTTTCGAGATACGACATAGCTCTCTAAACTTTACCCATACACACCAACTTATGTGCATTTGCAAAAGATAGAAAACTATATCACCAATTAAAAATATTTTGTTTTCGTTTATTAGATAGGTATNGCAAAAGATAGAAAACTATATCACCAATTAAAAATATTTTGTTTTCGTTTATTAGATAGGTATTTTAACACAATTAATTCAATGTAAGAATAACTTTTTTCTCGTTTTTATGTTTTTAGGACCATCTTTCTAATTTTTACGTAAGATATATGGAAAAAAATGTAATACATTTCCACAGTTTATTGATAGTTATACTTTGAAATTGTTTATTAATGCTTGTTCTTTAAATGTAGTGCCAGATACCTTAGAAATCACATACATATCATGTACATAAGGAACAGAACAAAACGGTAGTTTACTATGGAAAAGAACCCGGGATGTGGTAGGAGGGAACTGACATTCCTTAATTACCGTTAATCTTTCATCAACTATTAGGATAAAGCATATTTCCCAGGAATCATAAACAAATGTTGTGCTAAAATGGTGTGATACAACAGCTCCCACAGAATGACATGTAACACCTGCCTCGAACAGGTGCACAGAGGTCATAGGTCTGATTATATTAGAAATATAAAAACAGCGTGTGTGTGTGTGGATGGAGAAGGGGGTGTTATTCAACTCGTAATTACGACTGGCCACTCCACCTGTAGCAGATATGAGAGCAGTGAACACGTGAAGTAAGGTATTGTGATATACGTATTTAGTCTCACTATGGCACTATAATTTCTGATTATTATCGTCCGCCATTTTTGGTCAAACGTGCGGCTGGCAACGTGCTAGGAGTATCGGATCAAATTGCAATTTCTTCTTTCTGCGGCTTCTATTGCAAGAAAGGTGAGAAGCACGAATTGTTGGGCAGTATCGCTTGGATACAGGGGTATTTTGTTCACAACGGTGGGTTGTTCTGCTCCACTCTGGGCAAACAGTGCAGCTGCGGGTTTTCGGATGTTTACACCGGCTATAACGAAATGTGCAATTCGGTTGCAGAACTGTAGAAGTGATAAATTGAATCAATCTAAATCTGTTCTTTGTAAAGTAAGTTATAATGTTATTATAGATGAAATTGCAAATTTATGGATTACCAGTATTTAAATCTAGTAAACAATATTGAAACTCTGAGAAACAAGGCGGTGACCGCAGTTACAATTAATACCACACGGCATAGCGAGGTTAGCAAACTGTGCAGGAGCTCAAGTAGCAAGTTGTGTAACTGTCGTGCTGAAGTTTGCAGGTTCGAATCTCGCTGTTGGCTTATTTAATTCAATAAATNAGTAGCAAGTTGTGTAACTGTCGTGCTGAAGTTTGCAGGTTCGAATCTCGCTGTTGGCTTATTTAATTCAATAAATGAAAGGTTTGTATCACAATAAAAATATGTAAATATTTACTTTTAATTAATATCGTGTTTTTTTTTTTAGTAAAACANGAATTTATTGATATTACTTAAGAGCCTACTTTTCCCTACATTGACGAAAAAGAATTTTTAACGAAGTTCTTGAAAGATTAGATGGTAAGTAGGCCTTAACGTCTCATTGACCGCAATGCCTTTAGAAATCGAATNTAACGAAGTTCTTGAAAGATTAGATGGTAAGTAGGCCTTAACGTCTCATTGACCGCAATGCCTTTAGAAATCGAATCCTAGTGTAGTGACACATCTACAAATACATACGTACCTTACCTAGGACTCGAACTCAGTAAATCTCGTCCTATAATCTAGCGTGCAATCAACTGTATTACAGAGGTAGGAATCGGAGAATCAACTAGTTGAAATCAGTATAATTATATAAAATATAAGTTTTAACAACGTAAAATATTTACATGGCCATCATGATTTTATCTGAGCTATTTAAAATATATATGTTTATATTTCCTATTCTAGCGCTATTTGTGGAAAGATTTTGGTGGAAATCGGTTAATTGGTTCCTGAGATTTGGCATATTAATATCATTTTTTTATTGCTATCGTACAACATTTTCTAAACAAGATGCTCTGTTTGAAAAGATTCAAATAAAAACTGTCAGCATATAAAATTAATTTTTTGATTGTTTACATAGCTTCGTTTGATTAAACATACTTAGC
This sequence comes from Clitarchus hookeri, assembly GCA_002778355.1. Classification (NCBI taxonomy): domain Eukaryota; kingdom Metazoa; phylum Arthropoda; class Insecta; order Phasmatodea; family Phasmatidae; genus Clitarchus; species Clitarchus hookeri. Next base: position 7,459 of record NQII01005222.1, on the reverse strand, counting down.
TAAAATATTTATGTAGTAGCTATTTTCATAATTGCTGTCCGGGCCACATAAAACAAATAAATTATTATGGACTATGATAGTACAACTACTTCGCCAAATCTGATAGCAATGGCTTGATTTTTTCCCTACATATAACACAAACATTTATTCTAAATACAGGGTTATCTTACAACATAGGGTAAAACTTAAGCTCTGTTAATCCTTATTTGTTGGTTGTAATCGATCTTGCCAGCATACAAAGTTAAGTAGAAATTAGTTTAGCAGATTCGTAGCAATAATTTTTATATTGCTGCCTTTTGAAAATAGGATTGTGACCGACTGTAAACATATTAACTTATATGGCATGCTGTGGTGCCACTTGTTTGCCAAACGTAGTACTTTCTACTGTATTTCTCTGAACATTTGAGAAAAACACTTTTTAATGTGTCTTTATTATACAGAATGGCTGACTGTAGACTTTGTGTAGACACATTACATAATTGTATTCTGCAAGCATACAATATTAAGTTGAGGTGTATTAAAGGTTTTCGACGATTTAGCACACAAAGATAAAATAGCTGTATGTTTACATTTTCGAAAATGTGCCTTATCGATATATATTACTTATGGTTACATGGTATAACATAATATTTTTTACGTTACAAATGTGACTAGAATCGGTACAGGAGTTCTGGAAATATATAGTAAAAGCTATATTTATTCATGTTGTGTTTTCTTCCAAATTGTCTGAACAACAACAATATCCATTACTAAATTCGATGTCTACATTATTCACTATAAACATACGAAATTTGGGAATATCTTTTGAATATCTTTCGAGATACGACATAGCTCTCTAAACTTTACCCATACACACCAATGTACACACCAATTTACACACCAATACACACACACCCATTCACAGACAGGAAAGTGATCTTAAAATCCTTTCTTTCCTTCGGAAATTTAGGCTGAAAATAGCACATTAATCGACACAAAATGAAAAATAATCTATAATATTATTTTTACATTTTAATTGAAATCTTTATGTGCATTTGCAAAAGATAGAAAACTATATCACCAATTAAAAATATTTTGTTTTCGTTTATTAGATAGGTATTTTAACACAATTAATTCAATGTAAGAATAACTTTTTTCTCGTTTTTATGTTTTTAGGACCATCTTTCTAATTTTCACGTAAGATATATGGAAAAAAATGTAATACATTTCCACAGTTTATTGATAGTTATACTTTGAAATTGTTTATTAATGCTTGTTCTTTAAATGTAGTGCCAGATACCTTAGAAATCACATACATATCATGTACATAAGGAACAGAACAAAACGATAGTTTACTATAGAAAAGAACCTGGGATGTGGTAAGTGGTAACTGACATTCCTTAATGACCGTGAATCTTCCAACAGCTATTAGGATAAAGCATATTTCCCAGGAATCATAAACAAATGTTGTGCTAAAATGGTGCGATACAGCAGCTCCCACAGAATGACATGTAACACCTGCCTCGAACAGGTGNAGTTATACTTTGAAATTGTTTATTAATGCTTGTTCTTTAAATGTAGTGCCAGATACCTTAGAAATCACATACATATAATGTACATAAGGAACAGAACAAAACGATAGTTTACTATAGAAAAGAACCTGGGATGTGGTAAGTGGTAACTGACATTCCTTAATGACCGTGAATCTTCCAACAGCTATTAGGATAAAGCATATTTCCCAGGAATCATTAACAAATGTTGTGCTAAAATGGTGCGATACAGCAGCTCCCACAGAATGACATGTAACACCTGCCTCGAACAGGTGCACAGAGGTCATAGGTCTGATTATATTAGAAATATAAAAACAGCGTGTGTGTGTGTGGATGGAGAAGGGGGTGTTATTCAACTCGTAATTACGACTGGCCACTCCACCTGTAGCAGATATGAGAGCAGTGAACAAGTGAAGTAAGGTATTGTGATATACGTATTTAGTTTCACTATGGCACTATAATTTCTGATTATTATCGTCCGCCATTTTTGGTCAAACGTGCGGCTGGCAACGTGCTAGGAGTATCGGATCAAATTGCAATTTCTTCTTTCTGCGGCTTCTATTGCAAGAAAGGGGAGAAGCACGAATTGTTGGGCAGTATCGCTTGGATACAGGGGTATTTTGTTCACAACGGTGGGTTGTTCTGCACCACTCTGGGCAAACAGTGCAGCTGCGGGTTTTCGGATGTTTACACTGGCTATAACAAAATGTGCAATTTGGTTGAAAAACTGTAGATGTGATAAATTGAATCAATCTAAATCATTTTTTTGTAATATAAGTAAAAGTGTAATTATAGTTGAAATTGCAAATTTATGGATTACCAGTATTTAAATCTAGTAAACAATATTGAAACTCTGAGAAACAAGGCGGTGACCGCAGTTACAATTAATACCACACGGCATAGCGAGGTTAGCAAACTGTGCGGCAGCTCAAGTAGCAAGATGTGTAACTGTCGTGCTGAAGTTTGCAGGTTCGAATCTCACTGTTGGCTTATTTAATTCAATAAATTAAAGGTTTGTATCACAATAAAAATATGTAAATATTTACTTTTAATTAATATCGTGTTTTTTTTTTTAGTAAAACATTTTCTATGTCAGCAGTGAAATGAGCCAGGTGGCTCAAGTGGTATTTATTCCCTAATTCACTAAGGGAGAAGTAGATTGTCCACTGGAGCACTGCACTTGACTGTACTGTACATCACTCAGAGTTCATTGGAAATATCCACAGTTGCTACCACAATTGACACAAAAGTACGATTTGTTTCGTATGAAAGAAGGAAGCATTAATTTACTAACAATAAAAAATATGTTGCAACTATTAAAAATATTTTTTAATTATTAATAATTGTCCATTTTTAATTGAAAGTGAAGTGCATTTTCATTCATAATAGTTAATAATGACATTTTGCAAAAAAAAAAAAAAAAAAAAAAAAAAAAATGGTCTTTCTCGAGGAAGTCAATTATAATACTTGAGGGGTTGTTTACAAAAGTCCAACAAGTCGGTTTCTATTAACTGTTCACAGAANAAAAAAAAAAAAAAAAAAAAAAATGGTCTTTCTTGAGGAAGTCAATTATAATACTTGAGGGGTTGTTTACAAAAGTCCAACAAGTCGGTTTCTATTAACTGTTCACAGAACACGAAAAAATGCATAGATTTGTTATGCTACGCTTGTAAATTCTCATTATTTTATTACCTTTTCCTTTAACATCAAGAATTATGTCGCTAGCGTGATTTTGGTTTAAGCATGTGAAGTTTCGCTGGGGTGGGAGAAATTCGTTTGACTGATCGGGTTTGTTGCAGAATTCTACGAAATGTTAGATTAGTCAAAAATANTTGTTGCAGAATTCTGCGAAATGTTAGTCTAGTCAAAAATTTAATCTTGTAAGCGTGAACATAGGCAAATATAATTACTCTAAACTGTGTACCAATATAATGNAACACGCAGGATGGGTTAAAATACACAAAACTATCAGTAATAAATGTTGAATGAGACATAACTAGACATCGGTTCTTGTTCGGAGAACGCATCTAAGCCTGACAACCATCGCTGTTATCATCATTGTCGGTATCGATGTCTATTACATTGTCAGCTCCAATACGCGATTGCAGTTTTTCCAAGAGGGTCTCATAGTATGTACGACTGTTGGGGTCTTCCAAATATTGGGTGAGGATTCTCAAGTCTTGAATCTTCGCCGCTTTGAGTCAGTGAGCTTAATAATCAGCAGGAGGAAGGTTCATTTCTGTAGGCATACGAAACTTCTTTACAGTTATCTTATGACAATTACGGAGTCCATGATAGGAGTGTCTCAATTTGACACAAGCATTATCACGAGAGACTTGCATGGCACGAACTGCTTGTAGCTTGAAAGGTGGCTTAGGAGTTTTCATGAACATTCTGTCACTGCTCTTCTTAATATCTTTGAAATCATGATAAGTTACTAGCACGAGCTGTAAGTATCTTCTAGTCTCACGTTCTTGTCATTTCAGCTGTTGTAGTATTATTTTATGTGCCAAGATCTAAGAAAGGTCTTGATCATTAGGAAGGTAGAAGCGGTTGCGAACTGGGAACAAGTAAATCACTCTTTTAAATATTTGCAAAACGATGACCAAACAATACAAGAAGTAAGCCATTGTTTTGTTCTTATTTTAACCAGGACAACCGTCGCTCTTCAAAAAAAGTTCTGCCTTACGATGATTGGGCGAAATGTTGTTAATGTGATGGAGAATCATAGACAAAACTTAGTTAGATCCTTCCTACCCTCGTGTTCCCAATATCTGTAATTAGTGACGTTGTTATCCCTTAAATAATGTATTCCAAATACAACTTACCACAATGGACGTGAATAGTGCATAACGTTAGAATGTATGTGGGGGAGGTGTATATTTTGCATTTAATAAAAGATAAGCACGTTATCAGGCCTTGCTGTGCTTGCAAACTATACCACTTTTGTCATTCAAGACACCTCGGCTTTCTCAAGTGCACGATTTTTTGGGTATTAGGTCATTCCTAACTGTGTCAGTTTCAGCAGCATTAAGATTTTTTTTAAGGAATCGCAAATTGTGCATGTATCGTATCTATGATATCCTAAGTGAATAAAGAACGTTTTAAAAATGGCACAATAGGNTTGTGCATGTATCGTATCTATGATATCCTAAGTGAATAAAGAACGTTTTAAAAATTGCACAATAGGTTCTGTAGGGAACATTAATGTTATACCAACTGAGAAACTCTGCATTCATATCCTTGATAATTAGAACTTCTGGTAAATAACGACGGTCCGGATTATCNACTCCACGCCTAAAACAACATAATGAGACAATTTTTCTAATAAACAGAATTATTATTTCCACGAGAAATTTACAATTTTTATTTTCACCACAACCACGGCATTCGAACGAATCAAACCTGCGTCGGCCAATGAAAAAACTACATTTTCCCATTTTTTATTGCAACAGTTTCCACAGGATTTTCTCGCATCAATGTATTACAAAACTAATGACTCATAACTGACACGGAAGCACCCGAATCAATTACATCTGATACTTCAAGGTTCCCTATTATTACTGTAACAAAAATAAACTTTTCCTGTGCCGAAATACATTATTTACACAACCTAAAGGAAACTGAAACAGTTTATGTCTAGTATTTTTACATCTAAACACGTTATATCTCTTCGTTTATTTACTGAAGTGCCTTCTTCGTCATTTCCTACATTATCGTTTTGTTTTACTATCATTTATCAGGTTCTTCCAGTACTACGTGGACTTCCTCATCTTTATATTTTTTTTTATATAAATTGATTTCAGTAATGAGATTTGTACGAAAACAAATACTACACTAACGTTTTGAATTCAGTGGCCTTACCTCTTCTTCAACTTTTTGTAAAAGCATTTCTCGGTTTTATGATCTGTACGAAAACAAATGCTTCAATTATTTGCGCGTGAGCTCATCAGATGCAAGGCAAGAGTAAGTGGTGCTAAGTAATTCTCTTTGTATGAAAACATGCTTAGATATGCTCGAAGGTTCGTTTTTGAGAACGTAGTGAAGAAAACTGTACAGGATGCAAAAATGTACATGTTATATGAATTATTTTTCGCCCGCCTTTGCTGAAGATAGACGAAATTATTTTAATGCGCGTCACGTGGTTTTTCCTTCCAAAGAAATAATGAAGGAAATAAGTTGCTCTGCTTTTCCTGAAAGACAACTCGGAAGGGAAATTCTAGTCTGAATACTAAGACAAGCAGCAAATATTCGTGCTTAAGAACACAATAAAATTATTCAGAAATTTACCATAACAGTGTATTCGTTTAGTGGGAAACCAGGGACAGTAATATTGTAGAGTTGCTACATTTGCTCAGGAAATCGTCAAATGCGTAGATAAGATCCCAAACTTTGTATAATAGCGATGCTAAACTTACTTTATTTGCAGTATGGTGAATGGTATTATTTCCGTACTGAGTATAGGTTGAAAACTTCCATTACAGTTTAGGAAGTTTACCAGAAAATTGTTGTAGTGAAAGTTATGTACTTCTGTGTATTTCGATAGTTATGCGGAATTCGAGTTGCAATTGCCTGAGGAATAATTAGAAAATAAATATTTTTAAGAGAGGTTAAACAAATAGAATTAGTAAGACTCTATTAATGAATGAAAAGTTATAAAAGCAGAGCTTGTCATTTACAGCTACAGCTGTGTTTGCAAGAGTCATTGCTTTGGCCGGGGGAACTTTGCAGTGAATATTAAAATCTGCAGTTTTTATGTTTTACTCATCAAAATGTTAAAATATATAAATTTACCTCTTCTATATTCATTCAAAAACTATTTAAGCTGGATAAGTTTTAATATAATTTTGCTGTTCAGTATCAAAAAACTTAATTTGTGTATAATTTCTGAATCACAGTTAAGCCTGGAAAAGGAGTGCGTTTTTGGGGAGGGTGGGGTTCGTATTTCCCATTCCCCTCTCTTCAACTTTTTTTCAAATCTACTGCGTACGGCTCAAACAGAAAAATACAGGAAACATTTAATTAACACTGACAAACTAAGGTTGTGGGTAATTCACAAAAAATTAAGCAGATAACGTATACGCAACTAAGATCTTAAATGAATATTAAGGGCGGTACACATATTTGAAGTTGAACCTGGAACACTAGTTTATTTCAAATATAAAATAAACATGTAAGATCGTAAATTGTGTGTCTGGAATATTTTATAACGGAACAAAGATCTGTACACATAACAACACATTTCTGTCGCTGACATAAAAGTATATCATGGAATTAATCACGGTTGCTCTCTTAATTCCGACAATATCTCCATTAAGCTGCAGCATACTAGAGATTTCAAAGATGAAGTATCAACCCACATGTCACAACTACCTTTACACATTATCCACACATTCAGTGTTCCACCAGTATAAGTAATACACTCGTGTTTCAGGTCCAACTTCAAAGATAATTTCCGTCCTTAGGAGTCACTTTAGACCACGTGTCGTAAATGTGTTTTGATTTTTACTGACTTGCAGCCGAAGTTTATTGATATGATTTAAAACATCCTGTACTAAACTTAGTCAATATACATGAAAACGAAATCATAAAGATATTAGCCCAACGCATGATCTAACACACGTGACATTCTTTGAGGCCCTACATTTACGCCCATCGGAGGCATGTCCACTGAAATATTCCCCAAGGTCTACAAAAGCAAAGGGGTTACCTAGACTTAGGGGAAAATTCACACTTTAAAAAGGCTGAATTGACGCCCAAAATGTTGAAGTTTTTTGCCTTACTTTGCTGTTGAAATACTGTCTCCATTACAAGCACAGGGTAAGCATCAACATGCAATTTTGTAGTGATTTTGTGGTAATCACAAATTAGACGGTACTGACACGGCGTTTTTTGGCAATAAAAAAGATGGACAAGTATACGCACTTGTT
>NQII01005221.1:144475-167416 GCA_002778355.1 Clitarchus hookeri | reverse complement strand
AGGTTCCAAGACAAGGTATAGTTGGAATCATCATAGGGTCGTTTACTTATCTTGATTGGCTGAATTACTTTTTGATATGTGTTAATTGTCTGCACGCGAATCATGCAGGGGTCGTGCCGATATTGCCGAATTCTCAAGCAGACAGCAAAACCAATAATAACAAACACTAATAACACGACTAAAGAATCAGTTCCTAATAAGAAAGATCATTGGCTAGTGATATCCTCGCAATGTACAGCACCATCCAAAAATAACCGTATATGCATTATGCACACAATTGTGTAGACTGGGTGTGAATACTTATTGGCCCGGCTTCACCCCCTTGTCAGAAATTGTTAGGTTTCGCGTCATAACTTCAGATTCATAGTAATTAATCACAGTGTATAACTATAGAAAATTTACATTTTATGTGTTGTTTAATATTTTTCAGATAATTTAAAAATGTGTTAATAAGTTCTCGAATTATNTAGAAAATTTACATTTTATGTGTTGTTTAATATTTTTCAGATAATTTAAAAATGTGTTAATAAGTTCTCGAATTATGACAACAGGCTGATAGAATACATTTAAAACCACGCAAAAAATATTAAACAATTGGTAAAATATAAAATTTATGTAATCGTACATTATCAGTAATTACTGTGAATCCGAAATTAATACGCGGAAATGAAGAATTTCTGCGAAAGGGGCGAAGCTGAGCTTTGATCCCGCAAACTCCAGCCGCACACGCGAACAAAATGGTGTCACTAGGCAGCAACATGTCGGAACGACGTTTGCCAATCAGCGCCTCGTAACTAAGTCGCCAGCCGGTAGCCNTGTGTCACTAGGCAGCAACATGTCGGAACGACGTTTGCCAATCAGCGCCTCGTAACTAAGTCGCCAGCCGGTAGCCTAGCCAATAGGAATGTCTTCCGCTGTACGCAGAAACCATTCAAACACAACGCCCGTTCCCAGAGCCTCACAAAACCAATCAGAGAATGGGTACATGCTCATCAATGGCACCACCACGCCAAGTCGCATCTGTGTGTTTATCTACTCTGTGACACTGCTAGGGCCAAACACGAAACCCATAGCTCACTGGTTGTATAAAACAAAATAAACGATATATCGACTTATGAACACCAAGCATCACACGATATCTTATTTGCAACATCTCAAAGATACAAATTAATCTGATAGGATAATTTACAATTGCGGACATTGCGACTCAGTTCTTGCTGATCTTGAGATTGTGTATGAATCTTTAAAATGTAAAATTCAGAGAATATCAGAAGTACCCTCTGAATTCGAATCAGAGGAAAGTAACTGATTCGCTGTCAAATTCGACTACTCAGATCAGTGAAAACGGCTCCACCTAGAATAGCTAAAAAAAACCGCTGGTTGCAATTAAAGCATTTTAATATAAAATATATAACTTTACATTTTATGCAATTTCTATTAGTTTTTTTGTTTAACTGACAACACTGAGATTGTTAGTACAAATTGTACGCATAATTGCATTAGTTTTGTGCCGTGCATGTTGATGTGAGACACAATGTTGTCTTATAATGGTCACCTGTGTGCACGCGTCAAGCGCTGCGACCGGCGAAGCGCGCGCCCTAGGTCGGCGTAAGGTGGCAGTGTGTGCTATCTTGGCAGGCGATACTCTTTGCCTGGCCGGCGATGACGTCACAGGGTGCGCTGACGCGGTGTCGTGACCGAGCTGTCACTGTCAGTCTGTCGTGAGTGGAGTCTTGGAAACGGAGTGGAAAGTTCGTAGGCCGTGTCTGTAACTCGGTTTTAGTTAGGGGAAGAACCACTTAGCCGTAGCATGGCGTTTTCTCTACTTCGTTTTATAAATTATTTACAAGTAATAAATGTTATGGCGGAAGTGTGTATATTGGATTGATGTTTACTTTAGTGAGACAGCACAGACGGGTCAGTTCCAACACATTCATGCAGTTTACACCTCCAAACCAAGCGCTGCGATGATTACGGGAAAACGAAATTAAAGACTGAATGTTCACGTTACCTCGCGAAACGGTACTATTAAAGAAGAAACTCGCTATTTAAAACGTGAATTATTTGGTTTTGAATACCTTACGTATTTTCATTTTATTTCATACGCCTGATTTAACTAACCCATCAGTCAAAAACAAATCACTGAAAAAAAAAAATTATGAAATGGAGGGTGAATTACTCTAAAATGTTACTCAATTAATAATAGATAGAGAACTGGCATTTTTTTCTCTAATTCATCAGTTCAGTTGACTGAAGTTATTGTTGAATAAGTGAGGCGTTGTAAACCGATTTAAAAAGTGAAATTCTCTCTAATTCACATTTAGAGAGGAGTGGGGAGACTTAGGTGGCTCTTAACATCGGCGAAATGAGAGCTGGCGAAGGGGAAGCGAGGTGAGTACAGAGCAGAGCCGGAATGCCAGAGTAGGTGGAACGGGAGATTGCAGTGAAAACCCGCCGACCAGCGGCATCGTCCGGCACGATTCCCATGTGCGATAATCCGGGAGCGAACCCGCTGGAAATCGAACCCTTTTTGACTTGGTGGGAGGCGATCGCTCTAGCCGCGGGGCCGCGGTGGCTGAGTGGTTAGCTTTCTCGCCTTCCACCAAGGCGAACCGGTTTCAATATCCGGCCAGGTCACCCCCGGATTTTTGCATGGAGGAGTTGTGCCAGACGATGTCGCTGGTCGGAGAGTTTTCTCGGCGATCTCCGGTTTCCCCCACCCTTTCATTCCGTCGCTGCTCCATGCTCATCTCAATCACCCTCATCAACTCTCAAGGCCTTGTTGTTAAGAGTCACCCAAATCTCTTCTCTCACTCGGTGTAGCCGCAGTGCCACCGCGGTTCGCAGAGTGTTGCGGGGAATTTCGGATTGTCGCTGGAAGAGAAAGAGAGAGAGAGTATCAGAGAGGGCGAGGGTAGTTGAGAACAAAGTGCGAGTGGCCTCAGACCCAAGGCAGGAGGGAGCCTCGCTAATTGCCTACACCGCGGGCGCAGCCTGTCCCGCTAATACATTCTTAATTGAGCCTGCCGCCTGGCCGCGGCGATAAATAGTTGTCGCACAGTTTGGCAACACTGCCGTCCTCCCGAGACCCTCTGCAATCTCTAGTAGCTGATGGCGCTTGGTTTCTACAGGAGATGGAGCCGATGTCGACGTTAATGCCATGTCCCGGCTCTCTCCGAATGTGCAGGTTTCTCAACTTACTCCAACCTTTCCCCTCTGCATGCATGTCAGTTGTTTCAATGATTTTTTTAATAAGGGTGCACTCTCAACCTGAAACAGTGAGAATTGAGCCAGATGAGTTAAAAACCAGTGAAAACTGAGTGAGTGATAATTAATTAGTACCAAATAACGAATTAATGTGATGGCTTTATTGTACTGATTTATCTGTGATGCTCGCTGAATTTTGAGAATTCCACTGCCATAAGTCACTTTTTACCAGCTCCTTTTCTTGATTCATCAGTTGGCAGTACCTTATCAGCTGACTATCCATGAAAGTTATTTCAATGATTTTGGTTTAGAGTATGGAGTGATTAAGGGGTTCACCTGCCTGCAAAGTTTTTTCCCTACTGCTCCGTGCACCTGTGAGGCTCTCAGCGGTCACACTATAATTTTATTGATGAATAGTCTGAAGTACACTGAAGAGCCAAAAAAACTGGTGCACCTGCTTGATATCATATAGGGTTCCCCAGAGTAATGTCTGAAGGTATGCAGGAGGCAATTAACACCATGAATCCTGCAGGGCAGTCCACAAATCCAATCTGCGCCAATTCGAGAAAGGGTTGCACGTCTGTCACGTTTAATTATTCTCGTCCGTCGTCGTTTGTCCCGTTCTTTCACGATCTTTTTCCGGCCGCAGCGATGTCGAAGGTGTGATGTTTTACCTGATTCCCGATATTCACGGTACACTCCTGGAATGGTCGTACGCGAACATCCAAATGTTATCGCTACCCCGGAGATGCTATGTCCCATCTATCTTGCGCCGACTATAACGCCATGTTCAAACTCACTCAAATCTTGATAACCTGCCATTGTAGCAGCAGCAACCGATCTAGCAACTTTGCCAGACGCTTGTNTTCAAACTCACTCAAATCTTGATAACCTGCCATTGTAGCAGCAGCAACCGATCTAGCAACTTTGCCAGACGCTTGTGGTCTTATATAGGCGCTGCCGACCGCATCGCGTTACTCTGATTGGCTCCATACCTCTGTTATTTGCAAACGCACGCNGGTCTTATATAGGCGCTGCCGACCGCATCGCGTTACTCTGATTGGCTCCATACCTCTGTTATTTGCAAACGCACGCCTATACCAGTTCTTTTGCCTCTTCAGTGTGCGTTTCAACACAGGCTCCTATCGTAGTTTCACTCATCTCCGGCTAGTATTTTTTTAGATACAGCAGTCTGGAAAAGTCGTTTTAAACTGTATAGGAGGGCTCCAAAATAATATTTACAACATAAGTTTTAACTTAAAAATACCATTCCCTGCTCATCTGAGGTATGATGTATTTTCGTTGCAAACATACTGGGGGCACGTTTAATAGTTTCGTAAAAAAAAACAGGATTTAAAAACCTCTGCAACGTGGTTCAAGCGCCAGCCAGGCGGAACCCTCAAATGAGAAACTACAGTGGGCGTAAGCCACTGCTGGCATTTGCCACCACAGTCCTCCTCCCGAAGAATAGAATAATCCTCCCAGTCCTCACGCCTATGATCGAAGCCATTTTGCATGTGAAGGATATTTATGTCCGGTATTGAACACAATAACGGTGATAACGCAGCACGTTGTTCGCTGCTTGCGAGAAGTAGGCTATACGCAAGTACAACACACATCACAAGTTTGAACGATTGCAACGCTTGAGCTTGAATATTAATTCCGGACTGTGAGTGTTAAAAGTACTATAGTACAAATAATTTCAATTTAATTTTTTCAGCCTAATCAAATAATTTCATTTTAGCTTTTTCACCCTAATCAAATAATTTCGTCATACCTCGGGCGAGGTATGACGAAAATAATTAATAGCATGCTACCCAGATAATCGTAATAATTAAACCCCCAAACTAATACGATGACTGGACAGAAATATGTATAAAATCAATGTAATGGCTGCAACACCACAAATATCCAGCGAGCTGTACAGAAACGCGTGGGATTGCCTGGTTGCTACGTATCCTTATCGACGGATTTGCAGAGGGAAGCCTCTTCCATGGCCACCACAGTCCCCAGATCTTACACCGCTCAGCTACCTTGTATAAGTTGCTAGGAATAATATGGTGTGCGAGACTTTAGTACTATATGACGGCGATCTTATCACACGAATAAACGCAATGGCTGATATACTTAGCATATAATCAGGAAGCTTTATCAAAGTACGCCGATTTATTGCCGATTCACGCTTTCCAATGAATTTGAAGGTTGACAATTCCAGCCCATTCTATAATCCATAATGTTGTACTCTTGTTGGGAAGGTGGCTGTCTCATTCTGGTTCAAATTGAAGAAAGTCGTTACTACTTACGTCATAAGTTCTGTATCACAATTGTTTGTTGTGATTTTTTTTTTGAGAGAGAGAGAGAGTTGTTGAGTTGAAAGATTTGAGCGGCACTTAACAATGAGATCTTGAGAGCCGATGACGGTGAAAATATGTGATGATGGAGCAACGCCGGAACGGAAGGGTGGGGGAAACGGGAGATCCCCGAGAAAACCCACTGACCAGCGGCATCGTCCGGCACGATTCCAACATGTGAAAATCCTGGGGTGACACCGCCGGGAATCGAACCCAGTTCGCCTTGGTGGGAGACGAGCAGTCAAACCGCTCAGACACTGTGGCCCCGTGAAAGAGAGAGAGATTGATAAGTCATTTATTAGAATCATTTTATTAACTGCTTGTTGCTAGGTCGTTATTTTATATCAATAAAGTAATGTTTCTTAAAGCAACTTTTTATAAAAGAATTATTAAATCTGCTTAGCTCTTGAGTTTTTTGTCGCTGGGTCGGTGGGTTTTCTCGGGTATCTCCCGTTTTCCCCGCCCTTGCGTTCTGGCGCTGCTCAATTCCCACTTCATTTCACCCTAATCAGCTCTAGAGACGCCGTTGTTAAGAGCCGCCCAAATGTCTCAACTCTCATCTCTAAATTCTAGTTTACACTGTTTCCTAAAATGTTTTCGTTGATCTTTAAATGCACTCAAAGTTACAGCGATAAAGATTTTGTTTCACACTGTGATAATAATTTGCTTATGATTTCCACAACTCGTTACCTGAAACAGTGCTGTGTATGATTACGTACGGTTCTTAGAAGTGACATATTGTGCTATAATAACTGAATTTTGTAGATTCACAAGGTTGCATCTTTTCTGCCAATCACTTACGTGAAAAGTATTTGTATGGAATAATATAAATCCTTTACATTGTTAAATGTTTAGAAAATAGATAACGTCAGTTAAGTCGCCATTTCTTGGACTGCTATGTATTTTGTGGCTGACGAAATGCTTTTTGGTTATTACTTCCAATAAAACAATCACGATAAATTTTTTTTATATATACAAATATAAATCAAATTTTTGAACATCATTGAAAGTTGTCGCTAAAATAAGAATAATTTATCCGGGCAGAAAAACTGAAAGATTTTTTTTTCTAATCGCAATATTCACAGACTAATAATTAATCTCATAAACTCGTGAATGCTTTTATACTAATTTTATGTAACGTTTAAAATAAGTTAAAATCTTTTTACAGACTATCATGGAAATATTTATGTAAATAGGTAACAAAATTTGTACTTCTTATTTAAATTTTCCGATACACTTACACTATATAAATTCATATTTGGTAACAAACCGAGGTATTTATTGCGCTATCGAATGCACATGTTCGATACCTTTCGTCACTTGATAAGAAATTCACTCCCAAACTTTGGTGATTATTAAAATGTTTCACTTGTTTTCAAGCCTCCATAAAGATGACTAGTTGATGCATAAATCGTACTAAGGAAATTTTCGTTTGTATTGAACAAGTTTCTAGATTTTCCCACTATCGCATTATATTGATTGAAATAAATTCTCTTACACTCCACGTTGAAAGCACATTTATGCTTTTCGCAAGTCTACGTGAAACTTAGAAATTCTACTATTGCCACACTACTCTTGCCTTCCTTTTGCACTAAGATAAAAGGAAAGTACCATTCATAACTTTTAACTTTTACTTTCAACACTTTTCCTATCGTGGAAAGACACTCAGTTAACTAAATTATTCAAATTACGTTTTTTTGTTTCCTATGTAAATCTAAGTGAAACTTCCATTGCTGGCATTTCTCCGTTTTCATAAATTTGAAGGGATTGGTTTTCATACAGTTTCAACGTACGTCCACGAAATATAGAGTAACAACTAGTGCAGAAGCCAATCAACTCATGTTCTGTCATGCGGTGGGAACGGAGATCTGGCACACAGCTTTAAGTACATTTGCTGGAATATATTCAAAGGGCATCGTCCTGCACGATTCCCACATGCGAAAATCCGGGAGTGACCCGGCCGGTGATTTAACCCGGTTTTCCTAGGTGGGAAGTGAGAAGGCTAACCGCTCAGCCACATCGGTCCCAAGATGACCGGGGGGAAAGGAGGGAGAATAACAATAACTAAGTGAACCAGTCCACGCACTCTAAATATGAATAAGTGATTTAAATCAGTATAGTTATTTTACTGTATCTTCAGTTAATGAGATGTTGTCTACTGGCAAACCAGTGTAACGCACTGATGTTTTACTGCCAGACCAGTGCAGTTCAGTAGGAATCAGTAGAAATTATGATGTCACTTATCTCCTCAGTCTCAAAGAAGTTACGAGTTACAGATATCAAATTTGCAAACAATACCTCCTTGCATTAAATAGCAACTACAACCTACTTCTCTATGTGACCTTCAGTTTAAAAAAGGAATCTTAGGGTCCTCAGTATGGTCTGTTAATTTCTCATCTACAGAATATAAAATATTGAATAAACCGGAAACAGCTGAACTGGCCCTAATGATCGAAATTTGTTATAAAATATCGAGACTCAGCATTATTTTTTTGAAGAATAAAAACTTTTTAACTGTAAGGGATAATTTTTTTCTTAGTCATGTTTCCTGAAGGCCTCAGAAGTATAACACAGCCGCGAGTTAACAACCGGCATCTCTCAAGCATACAATCTACAAATCACAAAGTTTCAATTTTGATCGCTGAAGATTCTCTGAAATGCCGTCGCGTGTACAAAAATACTAATTGCAACATATAATGAAAGAGTTTATGTCACTAGAATAATGTTGAGTTTGCCGATATTTTGAGAAGATATAAGAATTTAACTGAACACACTTCATTAGTCTTACCAAGCGTAACTACGCCCACGCGAGGAGCTGGCACACTATAAAATAATTTTTTAATCAGGGAATACCAGCAATAAAAACGAAGAGAGGTGATTCACTGATTTAAGTGGAGCAGATTCAACAGATCTGCATTCAAGTTCGCAGATTTATAAGTTTCGATTTGAGAGTGTAGGAAGGAACTCAAACGAGACGTGAACCCAGGACCTGACATCGGCTCCTGGTCTAGCAGCTTGCCCTGCGCCTGGCCACAGAATACTTACGAATACAGAGGTGCAATAACAGCTTATTTCGTCAACTTTAGCTGCACACGCCAGCAAAATGACGTCACGGCCCAACAACACGTCGAAACGCCGTTTGCAATTCAGTGCTTGGTAGGGATGTTGAATAAACATCGATACATCGAGATGACGATATGATATCAACGATATATCTATAAATATATCAATATATTTCAGCGATTTCTAATTTAAGTCAATATCTTTTTACAGGTATTGGAAATAAATCATTTTTAAGTGCTTGTTTTATACTCTTTGTTTTGAAAACAAAGTTAAATTGAATTTAAAAATGACTATGTTTACTTTAGCAATATGCACCAAAACCAGGCGCCACATCTTTCTGTAATGTCTCTTGTTTTCAAAATGTATTATTCCAAGCAAATTGCATTTGTCAAGTCCTTTATTAGATAAAATATCGTTTTCCGAAATACCGAAAATCGATATGTTTCTTTCTATGTATTACTTTGTAAAACAATACTTTCGTTAATAACCATTCCAATTAGTATCGATATTTTTTCCCAATATCAACATCCCTAGTGCCTGGTAACTTAATTGTGAACCCGCAGCCTACCCAATAGGGAACCTGTCGAAGCACGCAGTAGCCAGTCGAACACAAAGCCCGTTTTGGGAATGGGCAATCAGTGAATTTGTACGCCCACCAAAAAGGAACCTCCAAGCCATTTCGTCTCTGAGTCTGCTTCTATTCTGTGTCCCAGTAGCTCGTCGATTTCCAGTACTCTGTCTCGAAGTGCGTTACACTCTTCGCGCCCCACCACGTGTGTGCTGACGTCATTTGTTTCTGATTGGCTGCCGTCGCGCAGTCGAGGCATGATCTGCTTACTCATTGCTTCGATTTGTAAGGAATGCCATGATTAGCACCACCTGTTTTCCCGAAAAAATTTCAGGAAAAGTTGTGTTCCAAAATACTGTAGTGCAGAACCCTTTCCGTGAAGAGATTATTTGACATGTTACACGTCTTATATGTCTGCCCACGATTCACCAACAGTATGCATCGGATAAACTTAATTCCGATTGCCTCACTTATGTAGCAGTCAGTTTTCACACAAATACAGGCGGGCAATAGTCTAATGAAGACTGCAAGAGTACACATAGGCTATTGAATTCAAGGATACACGTAAATATTTTCGCTTGTAACAGGTGGGCCCGGACCTGATATTTTCTTGTCCCATATTTATTGATGTTCTGTGCATTTTGTAAGAACTGGATTCTAGAAATAATTCGTTACAGAAAGAGGGTTTGTGCTACATATTTTAAATATTTCAGGAACAGTTTGGGAACGGTCTGCAAACGGTTCATAAACAACTTACAAACTGTGTGGACTCTATCACACACAGTTTCCGGATACATTTTGCTACGTGTAAACGGGGCTTTAGAGGGAATAAGGAGTAAGAGGTGCACTCAACGATCTCCACGTCGTAACGCTGAACGGCTGTTTTACTACTGTAACTCTCGAAATAACGTTGCTTCGGCTGATTTTGTTAGTAGTGTTAGTAGTGTTTCAAGTTGCTTGTTATATTATTCTGATTGAGTTGTAATGTCACTACGACTCACCAATTTTGATGCAACATAACATATTTTAACACAGCTCAGAAAAATAAACCTCTTTAATAATTGGAGACCTGAAAAATTCGCGGATTCATTTTGGTACAAGCTAGAATTCAAAACCCGTGTGTTTATATAACTTCAGCCATTGGACCACGCGATGTTTGAAACCTCATACAGAACGCTAGCTCAATCGTCGCCTTCCACTGTGACAGCAGACAACCAATGTGCAGTTGACATCGGCATATGTGAACATAAGACTGTAGAGTTCAGCCTGCAGGTCGTTGAACTCGCGAATTTTTCAGGTCTCTAACCATAATATGTGGTGGAGATCGCATGGTAACTGCACAGTAAACTAAAATTAGTGTTACGTCACTGAACTGCGTTTCTATTATTAGNGTGGTGGAGATCGCATGGTAACTGCACAGTAAACTAAAATTAGTGTTACGTCACTGAACTGCGTTTCTATTATTAGGTCTTTCTGAAATGCCGGTGGCTTAGTTCATGATTGACATGTATAATCGTTTTGATATGTCCGTGCAGTTACTTTAAATAATTTAAATCAAGGTTTTTTTTTTTAAAGTTACTATAAATATACATTTTATAAAAGCATCAGCGTGTTGAAAACTTAAAAATAAACCAATGTCTCCATCAACGTTTTAAATATACAATAAATTTAATGTAGGCCACATTTCACCTTGCTCGTGTCCTCACAATGCGATGGCCCTACATCCCATGTAGCATTTTTGGGTTTGGCCAACGCTAGTCCAACCTTCGCTTGAAGTTTGTGCCAACGTTGGAAAAATAACGTTTTCTATACATCAAAATGTCTCTTGGTACTACGTTGGCTCAACTTCGTGTAATTATTTGGATGTTTACCATAATCAGTAATATTTTTTGCAGCATGCCAACCAATTATTTTCTAGCAGTTTTCACCCTAACCATTAATTGACGTTGTTTTTTACGCTGTTTATTCGTAGAATTTTGATCATCTGCAAACTTATATTCTACGTTTGATAAACTACTATTTATCGTGTGTTACACACTACCAAGCATTTATATGAGTTGTAATTTTGTTTGTCAATAACCCAGTAAAAAAATTTGCTTGAACCTAACTTTAAGATCTACCGTCTTCCTAGTTTTACGAAAATTTGTGTCTCTCTCATTATGAATGGTTTATCCTTATAACACCGAGCGGGCGGCGCGTTGTCAACTGGTTGCGACAGGAACGCCCAGCACAAGGACTCAGCACATCAAAATATTAGACGACTGAAACACTAGAGCTGATAAATTAATTCGGGTCTGAACTTGTTAATGTTGTCATTTATGCAAACATTGTAGTCTACCTTAGTGAAACCCAAGCTTTTTCCTATGTCTCAACAGGTAATGTTGTTACGTAACATGACGTGAGCTACGTCAGTGCAGTTCCAGTCTTCGTCGAAGGAGGTCGTCTTTGTGTGTTGCTGCCCCGGCATGAAGTAAGACGCATGCTGCGAACAGTCGTTCGGGAAGGAATCAGATGTCGCCTATGGCTGTACGGGAAACTAAGGCCACAAAGTAGTGAAGTAAAGTGAATATTAAAACTAACATTAATTCACATTATATGGTTTATGGTATGGGCATTTGACTATACTATCAGCAGCGAAAACTGGTGTCCTTATTGACTGAGTGTACAACATTGCCGTGCACAATTNGGGCATTTGACTATACTATCAGCAGCGAAAACTGGTGTCCTTATTAACTGAGTGTACAACATTGCCGTGCACAATTTCTGCTATCGAAAATAACCATTCCGTACTTTCCGTTAATTAGTCAATTTTAGCGAGGTCGCATAAATACGTATGTACGAGTTCATAAAATGAAAAAATGTTATAAAATTAAATGCGTTAGTTAGGTTAGATAGAGCTTATTTCTCGTCGATAGCGAAGTCATTAATGACGAAGATAGGAAATGGATGGCAATTTTCTTTTATAAATGGATTTATGCACAGTCTCATTACAAACAAATTCATGCTCATGTAAACATAACATGATTTATATGTTAACCATTTCCAATTATAAAGGTGATTCTATGTAGGACAATGTGCCTTGCATGTGGGAGAATTGTCATCAGAATTCAGAATTAATACGTTAAATTATTAACTGCCATTGTATTATATTAAGAGACCCGATTTTAACCTGTTAAATTGTTCATTTCATTTAGCTTATTTTTTGCATGTTTCAGAACTATTTAACTGTTTGTCACGTAGTTTTCATTAACATAAATTTAGTAAATACAAAACAAATACTGAATTTGAATAACAACGCGAGTTAATTCCTTCGCAGAATTTTCCAAAGTTTTGTGAACTGTGCTACTCCGTGTTTAAGAAGAAAATCAACAGAGGAACAGAAAACGTGTTTGAAAGTGCAAAGTCTTTGCACTTTGCGCACTCTGGTTTACAAAGTTAAATTTTTGTGGGAGGTAAGTAGGAGCTACACGTGCAAAGTGCTAAACGAAACGTTGCGAAGTGCGAGGGTGTGACAGGCCCCAGAGCTCTTCTTGTGAGATCGTGGGGCTAAACGNTGCTAAACGAAACGTTGCGAAGTGCGAGGGTGTGACAGGCCCCAGAGCTCTTCTTGTGAGATCGTGGGGCTAAACGATCTGTGAGGTGATGACTGCAGAGACTCAGCTATCCAACTGCCATTTAATATTCCACCCGTTTTCAAGTTTACGTGCCACCCAATGGCTTTACGATCGTTCTGCGATCTGCCCGCCGACAAGGTGTTCTAACTACGGCAGTTCGTTTAATTTCATTGCTCGAAGATCGTTACTAATTCCCGTGACATTCCTTGTCCTGGTATGGCATGCGAATGGCAAAGTTTTCTTTTCCTTTTTGTAGAATAAACAAACATTCAAGACGGTTGAATTTTCTGGCGCAAGGCTTCTTAATTGTGACTAACCTCCTAGTTGTAATTTACATTAACATAATTTACTAGAATATCTAATTCCAGTTAATTTCTGCAAACGCGACAGGAGTTTGGATCAATAAAAGTTATTATTAATTTATAATTTGTGCGATGTTTCGGGAAATTTGTTAGTTTGAAAGCGGCAATAATCAAATTTCATGATTTCTGATCAGTAATTTGTTAAAACAAATAGAAATTCACGATCGGATTACCACTCCAGAAACCAAGATGTCTTCAATGGGGTCTTAGTTTCTATGAAGTGAGACAACCGGCGGTCTTTGATAGTCGATGACATTGAAGCAATGTGAGTATGGAGCAGCGCCGGAATGAAAGGTCGACAGAGAAATTNCGGTCTTTGATAGTCGATGACATTGAAGCAATGTGAGTATGGAGCAGCGCCGGAATGAAAGGTCGACAGAGAAATTAAACTAAGTTTAAATATTTTGCCCTGTAGTGGGATTGTAACACGAATCGACAAATTAACTATCAATAACTGGAACCACCCTCATAGCAAAGCATATATACTGGATATCCAAATTACATCCACAATATCTGAAAGTCATCTCAGTTCTGAAGTGAATCTCTTCAGGATATCCGTTGGATATCTAGTTCTAGATATCAGTTCGTACCTCTTCCTGGATATCCATTCAATGTGACGAAACCTACAATGGCTATTACTTATGGTAAGTGTCGAAATCTAAAGCTGTATATAGTATATCCACAATATCAATATCCTTGTGTGTATTTTGGGCGGACTTTTGATATCTTTTGGCAGTCTTTTTGTTGTAACATTGTTATTCCTGAATGTCCCTAGATATCCATAATGTCCGTGGGGACATCCATTAGATATTCTTTGGAAGTCTGTGTGCTCTATGGGCACTCACCTGCCACATCTTTACACCAAGTACTGTATTTCGTAATTATGGATTTTACATGAAAGTGACGAACGTGCCTCTCTTACTTTCAAGACAGCTAGCAATGTTTTTTATTTGCCGTTTATGAAAAGAGGCAACGAAAAAAGAGTTTTATTTTCGTTGTGTGCGTATTTCACTGCGTATAAAGCAAGTTCTGTCCTATAGCTGATTTTGAAAAAGAATCAAAGAATGGCCACTCCATGAAAGGTTTGCCACTCACCTGCGACTATTNGAATGGCCACTCCATGAAAGGTTTGCCACTCACCTGCGACTATTCTACACGAAGCAGTATTCTGATGATGAAATTCTATAAACGCTTCAGGTATCAACGGCATTGTTCGTGTCTCAAAGTTGAAGCCATATGAATAAGAAGAGCTTCCGCATTTTATATTTACGGAGCTCATTTCCGTTATTCGTCATTACGGATTGCCTTTCCGTAAACTCACTCTCCACATCTGTAAAAGTTTTCGTAAATGTACAGAAATTTCTAAGGGAGTGCCAGCCAGGGAATGAGGACATGTTGCGTAATGCCACTCCGATATGAGGGCAATGCAGAGTGGTGGCAGAGGTCTGTCTCCATGTGACGCCGGCCGAGATGACGTCACAAGAAGCCTGCTGTGCTCACCACTGTAACTCGTACTACATTAGCCTTCGGATACTTCTCAATGTGGGACAATCAGGGTATACTAACGTGGCTCTCAGTAAGGTAGTGGGTGTAGTTAACTTAACAATGCTCTCTCCTCTTTATATTAATTAATTTCTAGATGTTTAATTATATAGTCATTTAGTAACCTATAGCTCCTTATATTTATCTACCCCACATGCTCTACCACCATGAGATCCCTCCAACCTTAACAACAAGTATGGTTTGACCACATATTAATAGGGCCAGTGACTTTTTGCGTATAAATCGGAGCACATAGTAGATTTCAATACTATATACATACCTCAGCTTTTGTTATACTTCCATTGGCTGCTGGTGCCGTGTCCGTCTTTGACCAAGCCACTCAGGACTAAGTAACTCCGACACTGAACCTTCGCGATTCGTTCGTAAACGCTTAACACGGACAGAACATTTTTTAGCCATTCAAAGAAGCTGGACCACCCTACAGTTCTTTGGACTGTATCTTGTCTCGAAATCTTTTCGCGAAATATCACTGCCCCTACTTATTAAACAAAGGATAACAATATGAAAGGGCATCTGGGCATCTTACTGAAACTTAACCAACTCGGCTGGCACGCCATCTACTGACGGCCAGCCAATAGCGAACGCTCTAAGGAACAGCTAACGTATCTAGTGTACAGCCGAATGAACACGGCAGTGGCAAGTGGGAACACAGAAACCAACAGATATGCTTTCCTGCAACACTGGATATAGCCTATTCGCAGTATCTTTGCACTCTTTGAATCGAGCATTTGGAAAAAATACCCCACGTATGACGTATATGATTGTTTTATAAATACGAGTATGTGACGAATTACAATATTATTATTCTGGTGTTAACATAAAATAACCGTATTGTATCAACGTTGAACTTTTACATACATTTATCAACAAATTNATTATTATTCTGGTGTTAACATAAAATAACCGTATTGTATCAACGTTGAACTTTTACATACATTTATCAACAAATTATGATATTTAGTTTTTAATTAATATAAATACAGGCAGAGAGAAAATAAATATGTTGATAATGCCTTGTAATAAATAGTTCTTATGCAAAATATTCTTACACTGAATGTGCACGGATGCTGTGTGTTGGTTCTCTGGTATCATTTTTTAAGCTTTGTTTGCATGAGGCGGAAGAATATCCTGGAAGTAGAGCTTTTAGCAGGGCTTCAGAAAAGCTGGAAGTAACCACGAATGGAGTATATAGGCAACTCAGTTCTAGATTTTCTGGGAGGTAAGCGAATACGGACATCACATATTCGTTGAAATATTTCCTGAATGGCTCTATTGGATTGAAAGCTATTAGTGGGCGTTTACACTGTTAAGGGAAACGTTATTTCGTTTTAAGGAAAATAGCTGGTAAAATTTATCTAGGAGTGTCGGTAAACTCTCCGTAAAATCACAGTCTCTTTGCTTTTCCAAAAAGGACTTTTGGTAAATTTCACAGACCTTTCCGTGAATTCACGGAACGTCTCCGTAAATTTCCCATTAATATATTTTCCGTATTTCTAAACGAAACCTTTAGTTTTCATTATGCGTGTGTTCTACGGTGTACAAAAAAAATATTTAAAAATGTAAACAGTTTACACCCGAACGAGATTTGAACCGGAGTCAAAAAATTACATCTCACAACATTCACCACTCATCTATGAACTTTTCATAATATCTTGGGGTATAACTTTGTTTTTTTAATACAGCTATATAAGAAACGTTTTGGTTTCTATTTTAAAATTATCATGTCTCAAGTGTTGCTAAATGCTACAGACTGTAATGAACTGTGATCAGGCCTTGGCTAGACAGCCTGCGTGATCACACCTTCAAACATTAGTCCAGGACACGAGCCGTGATTTCCGGAATACCTTGAGAAAGGCAAAGCAGAAACTGCCACCACCGGTCAGTAAACGGGGCTGGAAACTTGCCTAACCCTTCCGATATACGGCCATGCAACGCTGAGAGCGGTNCCACCACCGGTCAGTAAACGGGGCTGGAAACTTGCCTAACCCTTCCGATATACGGCCATGCAACGCTGAGAGCGGTGCCTCTTGTCATCGGGGCAGCGGACCAAGAGAACGTCTGGAGCTGCGCGTGTCCGGCCGTCGCCAGCCACCGCCTGCGACAACGTGGGCAAGGTGAGGACTTTCTATTTAGGTTCTAATAAGAAAGTAGAGAGGTATTTTATATAACTCGGCGACGTCAACAAAATATCTGGAAAGAATGCAGTCGTGGGTCTCGACCTTGTTCAAGTAGATAAGAAGAAGAAATAAAAGGTCTAGGAAGCCAATGAAAGGGAAGCAACAGTGTCAGGGATACCTAGTGTTTAGTCTGCGCGAGTGTAAAGCGAACACGTCCAATCTTGTGGGAGATATTCACTTAAGAGTAAGTAATGTCATGTTCGAGTAAAATAAACGCCCTTCTATTAGCAGCGTAATCATAGAAATTATAGGTAAAGTAAATGTGTCTATTTTTATAACTTGAGGAAGACATACTTATCCCATTGAAAATGCCACGAACCGATCAACATCCGTGACAGGGAAATCGGTGGCGTATTTTACATAAAATACCTAAGGAAATGAATGTATCAAAACTTACATGTAACAAAGTGTGCACGCCACGGAAAAACCGAAGGACGAGCTATACAAAAATAGTTTGGGATGCCTTTGATTTGTGCGTTTTTTCCACGGAAAATTCAAAACATGTATGCACGCAAAAATTAAGTAGGCCCTATTTTCATTAAAAGAGCAACTCTCTGTACTACTAAAAAACAAGAATGACTCAAAGTAAACAATATTGCTTACGGAGAATAAATTTCTAACGCAGAACTACTTTGCGTTATTAAATGCCAACGCCCATCTCCCAAGTGAGTATTATGCAGACGAAATTCTTGAAGCTGCCACGAAGCCAGGCTGACGCCATATCAATATAATCTGAATTCCATAGAATCAATATGGAACACTGTCTAGTCTCGTGCAGCTGATATAAATGTATCGCAAAGAGCCAAACATATATAAGTGTTTACAGACGAGGCTATAAACAATATTTTAGAAAAAGATTGGCAATCAGCTGTGTCAAATGTAAACAGAGGAGAGGCAGAATATTAGCAAAACGATCGTTGCATGGAAAAAATAATAGAAACATTTGTATTAAGTGTGGATAGTAGAAAGGAAACGCCGATTCCAGGTCAAGGGCTGGGCATCTTGTTTTCGGTCGCCATATTTTTTTACGTCACCTATTTTCTTTCTGTCTGCTACTTTATTTCCGGCTGCCATTTTTTACCACCCACCATTTTGTTACCACCTGCCATTTTGTTACCGTCCACCACCATCTTCTCCACCATATTGTTCCCACCTTTCTTTTGTTTACATCGACTGTGGCTAGGGGGCATGCCAGTCGTTCGACCACCATATTTGTTTATGGAGATGGCAGCTATGATGTGCTGGTGCTGCTATCGCTCAGGAACCATGTTGTTTCTATAGTTGGCCAATAGGGTCGCTGCTTTTTATTTATTTATCGCAGAGTTCAAAACATCGTCTCGCGGAGTGGGGAGGGGGGATCGAACTGCTGAACCTTGGGTCTGTATGCAGGCGCCTACACCAGGTCTACACCAGGCGCCTACACCGATAGCCTGGTGTAGACCAGGCTATCGGAACATGTGCTGTGACCGGGGTTTAAAAGAAGTAATAACGTGTGTGTGCGATGAAAGAATAAATATTTTGTCGTGATTATTATAATGCATAGTTATAATTTTTATGTAAGTTTTTTGACAATCCCAGACTTAAATAAACCAGCAATAGGGTCATTTTTTCATATAGTAATTGACATACACTAAGAATTTTATTCAATTAGGCATAAATCTGTTAAATCAAATGTGTACCTTAGCGATAAAACACATTTATTATTATATTTTTATTATTTAGTTTTTATTTATGTATATTTTTTTTATTTAAGACATTGCTTTTCCTTGTGCGGGTCATCCATCCTTCAGTCTG
Source organism: Clitarchus hookeri (assembly GCA_002778355.1). Classification (NCBI taxonomy): domain Eukaryota; kingdom Metazoa; phylum Arthropoda; class Insecta; order Phasmatodea; family Phasmatidae; genus Clitarchus; species Clitarchus hookeri. Next base: position 148,717 of record NQII01005221.1, on the reverse strand, counting down.
GAACTGGTGTAATTTTCGGCGTCACCCTCCCACTTTACCACCAGTATGGTTGCTAAAGCAAGCATGAGTGCGGTATCCGGCTTGGGACGGAGCAATACAGTGCAGTCTGTCAGTATTACACAGATATAAAACATATTTTTTAAATCACCATGATGCTGCAAGAATGAGTTGTATAGGCGGGTTAAAATGCCGAACATTATACAACCTAGGACAAGAGAACACAATGGTTAGAGGAAACACTNCTTTACCACCAGTATGGTTGCTAAAGCAAGCATGAGTGCGGTATCCGGCTTGGGACGGAGCAATACAGTGCAGTCTGTCAGTATTACACAGATATAAAACATATTTTTTAAATCACCATGGTGCTGCAAGAATGAGTTGTATAGGCGGGTTAAAATGCCGAACATTATACAACCTAGGACAAGAGAACACAATGGTNGTGCTGCAAGAATGAGTTGTATAGGCGGGTTAAAATGCCGAACATTATACAACCTAGGACAAGAGAACACAATGGTTAGAGGAAACACTAGAATAAAGAAAAAAGTTTTAAGTATGTGAACGAAATAATCGTAGATAAAGAGGAAAAAAGGAATACGAGAAGTAGATAGATAGGGTGGGTCAGAACAATACCAGATCTAGTGGTTACAATGGGTCAAGATGTCACAACTAAAAAAATATTTCACCCCCACAACTCCGGTAAAGGATAAGGGCTGGAACCCCCAGGAATTGGCTTTAAACCCTGTTCAGAGGCCCAAACAGAAACCGCAATCCCAAATTCCCGTGCAGGAGTGTACAAGCGAAATGGTCGAAGTTAAATACTAGAAGCAAAAATCTATAGTTGAAAATTCTGGTGGTGGCAGAATCTCTCTCGCGATGACATCTGTAGTAGTATGTCGGGACCCATATATGCGTGCGTGCTGTAAAAAAAGGAATGATTTTCACCAAAAGCGAATAATTACTTTTAGCTGAGGGTAGATGGTGAGGCGTGAAATCGCTTCAGATTTAACCCTTCAGCCTATGCCCCCCCCCTCCCCAAAGGGAAAAAAAGAAAATTAGATTTTGATAGCTGATGGGTGCGGGGGAGGTGAAATTGCTTCTGATTTAACACTCTCTAGGTGAGGAACTACCCTTGCATACCGGCCTCATTCACCCAACACCCAGGGAAAGACACGTTATTTCGAACATGCCAGTCACTTCCAGCTAGTTCATTGCTTCAATCAGCACTATATTCATAAGCAATTGTAAAGCTGAAATGGCTAACTGAACCTTTATCAGACTGAACGTGACACACCTAACAAGACATAAGATTNAAGCAATTGTAAAGCTGAAATGGCTAACTGAACCTTTATCAGACTGAACGTGACACACCTAACAAGACATAAGATTCATCTTGCATGTGGTCTAGCATGTTGTCTGTAGTAGCTACGTTAATTAAAATTTTACCTTAATGCATCATATGCATATATTGGATTGAAATACTTATACACTTATCTTATTTTCTTAAATTATACTCTTCTTAATTTCTACCCAATATAAACATTTGATATTTATGAATTTTTTATTTTTTATTTTCATGTCCCTAAGGCTTTGTCAGTACTCCGCCGTCCAATATCTGTCTCTTTTCGTCCTGCCATGTGAGCGTGACTTAGTTCATGCACTAGGTGTAAACTTTCGTGATAGTATGATCTTATATTATTAATGATTACTTGCTGCTGCTTTAACTCTCTTTTGTAATATAAAAATGTTATTTAATTTTTCAGAATTGTCTTCTGGGCTCCTNTACTTGCTGCTGCTTTAACTCTCTTTTGTAATATAAAAATGTTATTTAATTTTTCAGAATTGTCTTCTGGGCTCCTTTTGCCTTCTTGGTTACTTTGCCGCCACATATATAACTATACATTTTCGCGCGTAGCCCCAAGAACTAGCTCATCAGTTCGACAACGCACTCGTCTTTAAATTTTCCCCCCACTTTCCTGTTGGTGGGGGAGTAGCATGGATGAGTGGGCGGGTAGGAACTGGAGTCCATCTCTTCGATGAGCGTGGGGTCTGTGGCCATATCTGCTTAATAATCCTGTGTTTAAATTTCATAAATTAATGAGTCAGCATCTTTGTACTTATTTATCATTACATCATGATGGAACCTATACATCATTGTTTTGCACAAGTAAAGCACTAAAAAGTTGGCATAAATATGTTTATCGAACAATATCATTTCTTTTTCCATTTCCATCAGGGATAGGTTTTCGACGTAAATCGTCCTGCTCTTGAAGGTGGGCTTGGAAATAAATTTCTTCAGTCCCCTTTCATTACACACTAATTCCATGACTAGTCTCTTCCTCTTATTTTCCATAAGTTTTCCTACTGTTGCGTTGCTCATCAGCTTAAAAAAAATCTTTTTGAAAATCTTTGCCGGCTGTTTGCCTTTTTAAAGTAGATGTAGGGCTTGAGCCATGACTCTCGTTAGAATTGCAGCATACGATGGATTTTCTTAACTCTGAGCCCATGTTCTAAATTTAGAATTTCTTTACTTGCAACATCGTCAACAATTTTATGTTCATGCCACCTGGTGGAAACTCGTTGATGGGCAAGAATGGCAGGTTTTTGTGCGACTCATGGAGTTTTAAAGTATATTCCATGTCTACCTCCAGTACGTAGCAGAATAGGTCATTATTTGGAACCACTGTGATGTCGATGTCGGTACTCACCTTCTGGAAGTCGCGCACGGGGAGGGGCAGAGACATTGCCCAGCTGTAAGAATAGTTCGCGTCTACGTACTGGAGGTGGACGGGTGGCTTGCTACATCGTGCGTGGTTGGGATGTACTTGTTGTTGGCTTCTTCGTGACGCTTCACACATTGGATCACTCCACCTCTTGTGCCTTCTTCAATGAATATATNTACTTGTTGTTGGCTTCTTCGTGACGCTTCACACATTGGATCACTCCACCTCTTGTGCCTTCTTCAATGAATATATGCTTGTCGTAATATGTTAGTAGTTCTAGCTCGACCTTGGTGTGCTTCAACATCACAACTAACGAGAAGCCCGGTGCACTCACATGATGGACACAGTCCAGGCCATAGGTTTCCAGGCACAGTTTCCTAAATTTACAAATTCGTCTGGCAACAAAACATTTGCTATCAAATAAATTAAAGAATAATCTTCAGTCGAATTTTTCCCAGACTTATGTACATGAGCTTAATATTCTTCCCTTTCCGCCGTGTCCGCCAATCTGTTATAGACTTTATCACTGGGGGCTGCCACGTATGTTCAAGTTTCTGCAGGCTCTCAATTTAATTATAGGGGAACACTCCCTTTCTCCCTATTAATTCCAGTTCGTCTGGGCTGACGAAAATTGCTGTATTTTTCAGCTGGTCTCTTGGCAGGTTTTCGGCGAGGGTTGCCAGGCTGGTAGACCTGAAGCAGAAGGTGTCGATGAATTGGAGTGTGAATCTCCCCGAGAGATTTCGATAACGAGATTAATTTATCCTCTGTATGCAGGATGATGAAAGTATTCTCTTCGTCGTAGCCCAGATGCTTTATTATAAAGTTCTCGTCATACGCCAAGTTGTGGATCAAATCAGGAAATATTTTGTTATGGTGGCGGAGATTGTTGCAGTTATTACAGGAGGTCTCAGTGTAGTTTCCAGTTAAGTGGTCGTGGTCAATTAGTTTCCAGTTGTCATGTGTCAATTTTTCTTCACAGTAGCAGCAGATATCTGGCATAGAATGATTCAGTTGTTCCAAGTTGCTGAGCAGCTTCATGGGTTCACTTGTTTCCTAAATTCCCTTCAATTTATTTCCAACATCCACGATTTCTTCGATAAATTTCTTAGTAGCATCTTCCCCAGTGTAAATCTTCGCCCCATTGGCAGACTTGTGGTTTTGGTGGCAGGTATGATATCGTGGTTGACTTTGTCGCGTGCCGGTTTAGGGATTATAGCACGACATTGGCTCACAACCATCCCCCTCTCACACCACCCCCGCCTCGCGCACTTCGCTAGGCGCCTTCCAGGCGGCTAGTGGAACCACAGGCAGGTGGAAAATTTCGGGATACATGGAGCTGAAGCGAAGGCCTCCCCCCTCCCACACCCCCTTCATCATCGTACGTCTCTAGCCGCTGGGAGATCTGTTGGGAGTGCAGGGCTTTCTTGAATCATCAGCAAATAATCCGGTGTAGTTCGCCTGAACGCAGTAAATACGCACCACGGAAGTATCGCTGACGACAGTAGGTATTATCCCCCCC
>NQII01005221.1:4893-138079 GCA_002778355.1 Clitarchus hookeri | reverse complement strand
GCTGTGACTGCGACATCTCACACCGCCCGCAGAGATAACGCACGCTCTGCCTGTTGTCGCACTGTGAAGCGACGCCGTCTCACGCTGTGACTGCGACATCTCACACCGCCCACAGAGATAACGCACGCTCTGCCTGTTGTCGCACTGTGAAGCGACGTCGTCTCACGCTGTGACTGCGACATCTCACACCGCCCGCAAAGATAATGCACGCTCCGCCTGTTGTCGCACCGTGCAGGCGACGCCGTCTCTCGCTGTGACTGCGACATCTCACACCGCCTGCAGAGATAACGCACGCTCTGCCTGTTGTCGCACTGTGAAGGCAACGCCATCTCACGCTGTGACTGCGACATCTCACACCACCTGTAGAGATAATGCACGCTCCGCCCGTTGTCACACTGTGAAGGCGACACCGCGAGACCTGCGCGGCTTCGCGGGGCCGGAGAGACTGAACTCGCCTCCTTTCCAGACCAAAAAAATATTAAGTTATTTCACCTAAAAAAATCAAAAGTTAGGCCCTTGTACACACACATCCAAAGGGTATTGGAAACAGTATACCGTGAGATTTTATTGCATTGCTAGTCTTCCACAAAAATATGTAAACATGAAGCAGACTTTGAAACCATTAAAAAATGACACAGCATGTGCACAGAACTTTGTATCACTCCATGCAAGAAAACACTACATGTTCTGAGGAGCCAATAACGGAGCTGTATTAGCTTTCTGGTATTTTTTGAACATATATATATCAAATGCTGTAGTACTCGTAACATCTGCCGTGATAAACCTAAGACTATATTTTTAAAATATATATGTGCCGGAAACATAAATAAATGAGGCGCCAGCATAATAACTCAAATCCCGTTTGCAGGCTCCCTAATATGTAATATATCTGAATAAAAATACCTGTTTTAAACTATAGTTTTTATAGTGCATACACAAATAAATTAAATGCGCGTTAAATAAATTATTTTCAAACAGTCTGAAACTCAGTTCTATTAGCGTGTTTTTGACAAATCACCATGTATATTTGGTTGTACTGTGCATCATAAGTTATCATTTATTTATAAGCTTAATTCAACTGTTATCTATATTTAATATGTAAATAATTTAAATAGACTTGTTTTTATGAAATACGGGGACAAATATGGTTCGTTGTCCTTAATTTTATTTGCATGGAAGTAAAAATTTTGCAAGGCTTCGGAATGGACTTTAATGTCTAGGCAAGCNTGTTGTCCTTAATTTTATTTGCATGGAAGTAAAAATTTTGCAAGGCTTCGGAATGGACTTTAATGTCTAGGCAAGCAACTGCTAACATCGTAATATCCACAGACAATAGTTAGGAAAGATTTACGCATAATGCAACACGAGATTCGTGTTATTTGTTTATCACATGTACTGCTACACCTTCAAGCCATAAAATTAAGCCCAAAAAACCCCGCGTTGGAAATTTAGATTAAGTTTGACGTATCCACAATGTATGCCATGTATATTTCGAAAATTATTAATACGTTTTATCATTTCGAGTGAACGGCTAGAACCTTTTTATCGCGCAGGCAACGAACATGTATTATTTCTAGTGTAAAAAACCAATAATATTTTTCAAATATAAACTGCTGCATTTCTGTGTACTACAGAACACTTGAGTTTTCTTCTAGGCCAGAGAAAGAAATTGTATTTTATTTAATGTTTTAATACCTTCTTCACATTTAAAAAATCTTACAGAAGATTTCAGAATTTAAGCAATTCTTAATCAATTCAGACCCAGTGAATGCAATACTGTACATTACGCACGTTTAGGCAAATTTTGGTATGTAATGATCCATTTTGCCTGTTGATAAGCGATTCGCAAACAGTCTTAATTGTATAGGTCATTATTGATTCATATTAATAAATCCGAAAAGTGACAACTAAACAAGTCTTGTACCGAGTTGAGTACAGCAACACATGAAACTATACAATTAAGTGTATAATAAAGAGTTTGAAAAACAATTGAAACTTAATTTTATTATTTCAAAAATTAGAAAACATGTCTGAAGAGTGAGTGAAGAGATTTGGACGTCTCTTAACATTGAGGTCATGAGAGCCGAGGAGGGCGATACGAAGTGACGGTGGTGCATCGCCGGAATGAAGGGGTGGGGGANAACATTGAGGTCATGAGAGCCGAGGAGGGCGATACGAAGTGACGGTGGTGCATCGCCGGAATGAAGGGGTGGGGGATATTTGAGATCCCCTTGAAGAGCCGCCGGCTATTCAAATGCTTGTGAGATTAAGAATTGGCAAATTATTGCAGATCCTTGTGCTGGGAATAGACATTATCGTGACACTTGAACACCTCGTCCAGTGTGTTCATGCCCAAATCGCACAGTGCCAACCTTTTAGCTAGCTTGGATCCTGGCCAGCTGAACCTTTATCCAGGAATATGCAGCTCGAAAGATAGATTGTTGATCAGCATATCGACAATTCCTCTTCCAGATTTGATCTTTCTTCTACGCTATGAACCGATATATACACGACCTTTATTCTATTTTGTTTCAGTATCATAATTCACTTAGAAAAGTAGGGACATAAAGTGCTAATTAAATTTTTTTCTTTGTCATTTCTGAAGTAATGCATTAACAGCTTTGCAGAATTTACAACGATATGAAATAACGACCTGCAGAATAAAAAATTCAAGTGTGACTTTTGAATACAAAATCTGCAGAGGCAGTTTACTCGGAGTGATATTTTGAAGAGATATTCTGAAATTTGCAGCACTGATGCTGTTGAATCTCCGCGCACTTCACAATCCGCTCCGCAATCTGCTCCGCGCGCTCCGCAATCAGCTCTGCAGGATAGTAATGGTGAAATACATATTATCAAGTAAGATGTTACTCTTCCCGTATGCATTCATGCTGAGGATGTCGAAACCTCACACAATGCACACCATGGCATGCTGTTGCCCAATACCATGAGAGGACTCATTTGTGGACCATCAGGCTGTGGTAAGAAGTGTGTGCTTCTCAGCTTCTCAGGTACAGGCTTGGCTTCCATCAGTTTAGAGTAAGATGTCTACCATGAGTCACAATACAATTTCCAAGTTGGTACATGGTCTATGCTCCGATGATGATGATGGAAATGTGCTAATAGAAGCTCGCCTCACTGCTCTTTCCGGGGGCCAGTCGCTTCTTGGGCAAAACACAGAGAGCATGGAAAATGAAGTGGTAGAAGATTTGGTAACTGTTGACCGGCACAGAGGTACGGATAATAGATCTGATAAATGTGTCGAAGGCGCAGAGGCGGGAAGAATTGAAGACTCTTCAAAATATATTAACTACCAAACTGGCTAACAAAACCGATGTTGCGGGGCATAGCAAGAAGGTGCTGGATGAGTGCATCGACCGACTGGAAAGTATCGAAAATTCACTATCCTCAACTAGAGAGTGAATATGTTTATATGCCTGTGTGCTTGTGTGTTTATTCCATTCTATGAATAATGGTGAACCGAACCTAACTGACGATAGAGCTGCGGCTGGCCATTGAAGCTGTTCGCCCGAAATATCTACTCGTGAAAAGTTACAATCTGGATCTCGAGAATCCAACGAAAAATGGCTTACAATGCAATAACAAACCGTCTCGACGAACTTGGTCGACAACACCAGGAGGAAGCTTTGCCTCGGCCGAATATCTAAAACGTATCAATGTGGAAGGACCAACATCGACACATAAACGAAAAATAAGTACTGATTTGCCTGAATCGGAAGAGGGCATCACTAGCAACGAAGACGATTTACCCGTGATCGATTTGCTGCATGCGCGAGAAAGGAAACGTACACGACAGTGTGGACTAGAAGTGGGCATCCTGGTTGAGCACGACATCGCTTCCTACTCCGATTGGAACAGCAACAATTTGTCTGGCTTACGGCACCACAATGAAAATTGTTTCTTGGAAACAAGAAAATTATGTTTTTTGACGAAATGGGATGCAGAATACAAGCGCAAGTTGAAAATTATGCATGGTCTGTGGGAACTGTTGTTTCCAAGGCATACAGGACACTACACCGAATAGGATTTGCAGACCTAGTGTCCCCTGCTACAGTCCAGTCGTACTCATTTTGCGAACGATAACCCCTCAAGGCAGCGGTTTAAGGACACGACCCATGCGAAATTCGGCGTTATCGTTGGACTGTTTCCATGGTTGGTCGAATCTATTGGATCGGGTCTGCTCTGCAGAATATCGACGCCAAACCCATAGACTATGTGCGTTAAGGTGATCTAAACGAACACGTCAATAGACTACGGCTACCGGTCGCATCGCAGACTGCGNAGCAACAATTTGTCTGGCTTACGGCACCACAATGAAAATTGTTTCTTGGAAACAAGAAAATTATGTTTTTTGACGAAATGGGATGCAGAATACAAGCGCAAGTTGAAAATTATGCATGGTCTGTGGGAACTGTTGTTTCCAAGGCATACAGGACACTACACCGAATAGGATTTGCAGACCTAGTGTCGCCTGCTACAGTCCAGTCGTACTCATTTTGCGAACGATAACCCCTCAAGGCAGCGGTTTAAGGACACGACCCATGCGAAATTCGGCGTTATCGTTAGACTGTTTCCATGGTTGGTCGAATCTATTGGATCGGGTCTGCTCTGCAGAATATCGACGCCAAACCCATATAGACTATGTGCGTTAAGGTGATCTAAACGAACACGTCAATAGACTACGGCTACCGGTCGCATCGCAGACTGCGGGCAACTGCTTACACACTAACGAGATTATATCCATCCTCGAAGAACTCGTCGAAGGTGGCTGTGTGGTGCGATGACGAAATAAGTGGTTTTTGGGAAATTTCACAGGCTGGCCAGAAGGAATTATCCTCAGAGAAAGTACATCATGAAAGGACTGGACGATACTTTCCAAACCGACCTGACCGAAATGCAAGACCTTGCTCGTGCGAACAAAGGGCACCACTAAATTTTTACCATAACAGATATTTTTTCNACCTGACCGAAATGCAAGACCTTGCTCGTGCGAACAAAGGGCACCACTAAATTTTTACCATAACAGACATTTTTTCCAAGTATGCTTTGACTAGATGGCTCAAGTCGAAGAATGCATGTGGTATCACCAAGGCCATGGTAGATGTGTTGAGCGAAGGATTCATACCGAAAAATCTCCCCACCAACGATGGTAAAGATTATTTTAATGCTACTTTTCATGCACTGATGGAAATTTATTTCTTAAATCACTATTTCACATACTCTATACTCAAGGCTAGCATCGTCGAGTGTTTTGACGAAACTCTAAAACCCAAATTGTGGAGACATTTCACTGCGAACAGAAACTACAATTTGCTTGAACTACTGCTGAAACTCGTTCGCGAGTACATTTGTACCATTCATTCTACCACTCACATGAAGCCCGAAGATGTCAAGGACGACTCCCTGCTTCAACCCTCTTATGCTATTCCGACGAGGAGGGACATGCGCAATACTTAAGCCAAGATAGCTGATGGTGCGCATCTCCAAACATGGCATTTTACACAAGGCCTATCGTCACAACTGGCCAGCAGAATTTTACAAGGTGGTTCGTATACTACATTGGTACTTGCGCATATATTACCTCGAGGACCTACGAGGCGAACCCATTGTCGCAGGTTTTTCCACAGATGATATCCAGTCTACGAAGTTTCCCAATGTTTATTTGGTGGTGAAGGTGCTGAAATGGTGTAATGGATTCAATTATGTGAGTTGGCTCAGACACTTGAAAAAAATAAAAGACGTCTCCTGGGTCGACGAGAATGCAATACTGAAATAGTACTTACCAATATTTTCAATATATAATATATATACATTCTTAAATACATGTACTGTTTTTAATTTAATGTATGTTTATATTACTTTGGATTAATTTTATTCTTGCAGTTNACATTCTTAAATACATGTACTGTTTTTAATTTAATGTATGTTTATATTACTTTGGATTAATTTTATTCTTGCAGTTCCTTGTCCTTATACATAATATAGGGTTGGAGATAGCAAGCTCTGTGCACATGCAGATCTGTGACAATGCTATCACAGCTTTTACCACCCATGTTCACGTATGCTATCTCATACCATGTAGATTGTGAAAAAGACGTGGATGTGCATTTACCTGACACAGTGCATGTGAAACCTGTGAAAATTTTATCATAGCCCTTGCCATGCAAGTACTCATATTTTATTTAAAACTTTTACAAGTACAGCTACTCTACCTGTCTATGCATGCTCGCAAATTCAACTCCAGTAAAATAAATTAATCAAAAATTTTAAAAATATATCTTATATTGCTAATGTACACCTTCTCATCCTATTTCTTAAAACAAAATATCTACTTAAAAATAATTATGACTACATTAAATAATTCTTATTCTATGTCGATGACTATATGAAAAAAAATTCTTATTACTGGTTTATATAAATTTATGATAGTCAAACAATGTTATATAAAAACTTATATACAATATTATTACTATACATTAGAATAATAATGACAAATATCTATTCATCACCCACACAAATGATATTATTTCTTTTAAACCCTTGTCCCGATAGCCGAGTGGTCTAAGGCATCTGCATGCCGAACCAAGGTTCGGTAGTTCGATCCCACCTTCCTCCAGACGATGTTTTCAGCTCTGCGAAAAGTAAATAAAAAGCAGCTACCCTAGTGCCCAAATCTAGAAACAACATGGTTGCCGAGCGAAAGCGACACCTGCACATTGTAGCTGCCATTTCCATAAACAAATATGGTTGTCGAACGACTCGTGTACCGCCTAGCAACAGCCGATGTAAACAAAAGACAATTGGAAACAAGATGGCGAATGGCAGAAACAAGATGACTGCGAAAACAAAATGGCAGACTGAGACAAACTGGCAGCATAGAAACAAGATAAAGAATGGAAACAAGATGACCGACGAAAACCAGATGGTGGCTAAAACAAGATATTCTATGGAAACAAGATGGCGGATCCAAGATGGTGGCAACATCTGCACCACAGCTCCAGCCCTTGTCCTGGAATCGGTTTTTCCTATCTACTGTGGATGGTGACAGTTTTAGTTGTAGCAATCGTAGAGAAAAACTTATAGTGACTTTCAATAATCGAAGAACTTTCTTAGAAAACGGCATTTTTTAAACGACGATTATTTGATTGAACATTTTAAACTTTACTGGGGTTTGGCATGATGTGTAACATAATATGCATGTTTTCAAGTTACGTCTTTTTAGGCGACTTATCATGAAAAACTATTCACTCTTAAGGGAGATGGATTCCACGCAATATTTCTGAACAGGTATGCCTTGTGGTTTCAATCATGTTTATTTTGCTCCAGTTTTGCTCCTATCGATTATTTAAGCCCTAATAAACCGTTTGTACAATTTTGAGAGAATGTTTTACATTGCATTTGCATGCATGAAAGTTTATGTTTTATTTTAAATAGCATAATTTAAGAATGAAACATAATAATACTGGTTAAAAAACAGAGATTGTGTATACTTTGAACGCAATTTATTGTTAATACAAGATAATTTTAATGTGAATAGTATTGGTTAGTCTATAAAATTAATTAATATTAATGTTAAATGTGTATAATATTAATGATATTGTAAATTTGTAGCTTGTCCTAAACCCTATTTATTGCTTTACACCAGGCAGATGTATTCCTGTCACTGCAACAAATTTATCATTATTTACTGCCAATTTAAAATGGTGGGATAGTTTGTACATGTGGTAGCACGATATTGCTATAATTAATTAGCTATCATTATGTTTGTCCTTTTAAGGCTCTACTAAGTATTGTTAAGTTGTAATAATTGTTCAATAAAACCCCATAGTTTACTCTTATGCTCTACCTAGCTCTGAGTTTATGCGTCTGCTGTCCCTGTAATATATAAAAGAATCATAAATCTCATCGCAAGTGACGTCATAACACGATACCTGATGATACTTTACGACGTATGAAGTAATAGGTCTTAGTGGCATGGATATCATAACTGCTGTAGAAATGATAATTTTATGGTTACAGTGACGAAGAAATCTTCATGTATACTCGGCATTGTTCTGTCCCGAAACCAAAAACTATACCAAATACGGAGACTCTTGGTATTTTACATTTACAAAGTCAGTTTTTTTTTTCATCATTACGGATTGTATTTTCTTGTATTTACTGTACATTTCCGTAAAAATATATGTAAATATAGAGAAAGTTTTAACAGTGTGACATCGAGGTTTTCAGCGCTGATGAATGTGGAGTGAGGTGGATATGGAGCAGCGTTGGATTGCAATGGCGGGGGGAAAAGGAAATCCCCGAGAAAACCCGCCACCTATAAGCAACTTCCACGAACCTTCTCACATGCCGATATTCCTGATGATCTCACCGGTAATCGAACTCGGCACGCCTTTGTTGGAGGCGAATAATCTGACAACTGACTATTTGTATTTATAACAATTTACCTGAGATCCCTCTCCGTGATTGGATTGTCATATTTGCTTCGTGTTCTCTTGAATCACAGACGTTGAGATCCTACAAGGTACCTGTATCTTGAATCACAGACGTTGAAATCCTACAAAATACCTGCCTCTTAAACCACAGACGTTGAGATCCAGAGGAACATTTATGAATTCATCATTCAAGTACAGAAACACAAGCGGCCAGAAACCAAAGTAAAACTGCAAGTAAAAACTGCTCACCGTAAAGTGAGCACTTTTAAGCGCCTTGTTACTTATTTTCTATCCGCCATAATTCATTCTTTCACCACTATTTAAAATAATAATTGCCATGCAAGTAATAAACTCAATTATTATATACACCGGAGAGCCAAAAAAACTGGTATAGGCGTGCGTACATTAATAACAGAGTTATAGAACCAATCAGATTAACGCGATGCGGTCGGCACCGCATATATAAGACAACAAGCGTCTGGCAAAGTTGCTAGATCTGTTACTGATGCTACAATGGCAGGTTATCAAGATTTAAGTGAGTTTGAACGTGTTGTTATAGTCAGTGCACGAAAGATGGGGCATAGCATCTCCGAGGTAGCGATAAATTTGGATTTTCTCGTACGACCATTTCACGAGTGTACCGTGAATATTCGGAATCAGGTAAAACATCAAATCGTCGACATCGCTGCGGCCGGAAAAAAAAACGTGAACGAACGCGACAAACGACGACTGACGAGAATCATTACACGGGACAGACGTGCAACCCTTTCTCAAATTGGCGCAGATTTCAATGCTGGGGCATTAACAAGTGCCAGCGTGCGAACTATTAAACGGACCATATGGGCTTTCGGAACTGAAGGCCCACTCGTGTACCGTCGTTGACTGCACGACATAAAGCTTTACGCCTCGCCTGGGCCCGCCCACGCCACCATTGGACTGTTGATGACTGGAAACACGTTACCTAGTCTGACGAGTCTCGTTTCCAATTGTATCAGGCAGATGGACGTGTACGGGTATGGAGAGATCCTCATGAATCCATGGACCCTGCATGTCAACAGGGGACTGTTCAAGCTGGTAGAGGCTCTGTCATGGTATGGGGCTTGTGCAGTTGGCTTGAAATGGGACCCCTGATACGTCTAGATACGACTCTGACAGGTGACAGGTACGTAAGCATCCTGTCCGATCACCTGCACCCATTCATGTCCATTGTGCATTCCGGCGGACGTCGACAATTCCAGCAGAACAATGCGACAGACCACATGTCAAGAGTTGCAACCGAGTGGCTCCAGGAACACTCTTCTGAATTTAGACACTTCCATTGGCCACCTAAATCACCAGACATGAACATTATTGATCATATCTGGGATGCCTTGCAACGTGCTGTTCAGAAGAGATCTCCACCGCCTCGCACTTATATGGTTTTGTTTATTGCCCTGCAGGATTCATGGTGTGAAATGCCTCCTGCATACCTTCAGACATTAGTCGAGTCCATGCCACGTCGTCTTGTTGTACTTCTGCGTGCTCGCGGGGGCCCTACACGATATTAGGCAGGTGGACCAGTTTTTTTAGTTCTTCAGTGTATATCACCGGACTCTAAAGTTAACATCTAAGGCTAAAATAAAATATACTTATTGGATTTTATTTCATATAAGAGGGTTTCAAAAAGTGCTCACTTTACCGCGATTAGCGTATATAGTACATTAGTGGTTTCTTCACAATATCTCAAAAAATCCTTTGAAGAATCTCCTCATGAATGAAGTGTTTGGTCATGTATCACAAACATCATGTCATGTATCAGAAACGTTTTATACTTGTGTTAAAATAAGTGTACCATATTTTTTATTAAAATTGGTTTATCTTTTAATTTATCTATGAATTGTAATATTTCATTTACAATTAATTCGAAGAAAAACAGAGAGAAAACAGGTGTGTTGGTAATGGCTAGTAAGAAAGTGTACTTATGCAAAATGTTATTTCACTGAGCGCTGGAATGACGTGATTTGTCTCTTTGGTATAATTGACTAGACTCGGTTTGGATTTGTTCGCATGAGGCAGAGTTATATCCCGTAATTGGAACTACATTTAGCAGGGTTTCAGAAAAGTTGACAGTTGCCGTGAATGGACTATATGTGCGTGATATTGACATCTCGTCATTGTGGAAATTTTTCCGCACAAATCAGTTGTTCTCCCCAGCGANCTGCAGGATTCATGGTGTGAAATGCCTCCTGCATACCTTCAGACATTAGTCGAGTCCATGCCACGTCGTCTTGTTGTACTTCTGCGTGCTCGCGGGGGCCCTACACGATATTAGGCAGGTGGACCAGTTTTTTTGGTTCTTCAGTGTATATCACCGGACTCTAAAGTTAACATCTAAGGCTAAAATAAAATATACTTATTGGATTTTATTTCATATAAGAGGGTTTCAAAAAGTGCTCACTTTACCGCGATTAGCGTATATAGTACATTAGTGGTTTCTTCACAATATCTCAAANGAGGGTTTCAAAAAGTGCTCACTTTACCGCGATTAGCGTATATAGTACATTAGTGGTTTCTTCACAATATCTCAAACAATCCTTTGAAAACTCTCCTCATGAATGACGTGTTCGGTTTCCTAATTATGTCATGTATCACAAATGTTTCATACTTGTGTTAAAATAAGTGTACCTTATTTTTCATTAAAATTGGTTTTAGTTTTAATTTATCTATGAATTGTAAAATTTCATTTTCAATTAATTCGAAGAAAAATAGAGCGAAAACAGGTGTGTTGGTAATGGCTAGTAAGAAAGTGTACTTATGCAAAGTGTTATTTCACTGAGCGCTGGAATGACGTGATTTGTCTCTTTGGTATAATTGACTAGACTCGGTTTGGATTTGTTTGCATGAGGCAGAGTTATATCCCGTAATTGGAACTATATTTAGCAGGGTTTCAGAAAAGTTGACAGTTGCCGTGAATTGACTATATGTGCGTGATATTGACATCTCGTCATTGTGGAAATTTTTCCGCACAAATCAGTTGTTCTCCCCAGCGANGGACTATATGTGCGTGATATTGACATCTCGTCATTGTGGAAATTTTTCCGCACAAATCAGTTGTTCTCCCCAGCGAATGTCAGTAAATGTGCTGTAAGCGTTAACTGTTTCATTCCACGTATCCATTTTGAAGGACATGTTACACGTGAAGTGTATTTATGGTTACAACTGTACTCAACGAGGAATCAGGATTCGGTGTTTCCTGCGTTTTATTTTTTTTTGGTGAGAAATCTGATTCGTTAAAGTTTCTGAGCCTGGCATTTGCGAATGGTCAATACTGACAACAGCAAACACAAAGTACGTTGCTCGTGGTTCAGAGGAACACGTTCGATACAAGTTCAGTGCGTATAATATATTACACTGTTGCAAAAACTTGAGCACGGAAATTAATCCGGTATTTAAAGTGTTAACCGAATATTAGTGTGGAGGTAAGGCAGCGGTGGCGTAGTGGCCAGGACGCTCGCCTGCCACCCCGGCGATCCGGGCTCGATCCCCTGCGGATTCACTCCCGGATCCTCGCAATCGGGGATCGCGATGGACGATGCCGCTTGCTGGCGGGCCTTCTCGGGGTGCTCCCGTTTCACCCGCCCTTGCATTCCAGCGCCGCTCCATTCTAGGGCTTCACTTATGTAATGCCCGGGGATGACGGTCACCTACGGGTCCCAGCTGGATAGACCGTCACTCGGAGTGTGTCGTCTTGCCCTGGGTGCACTCCCCACACGACATTTATTTTTAGTGTGGAGGTTTCGATGTGTTGCAAGGAAAACAGTCCTTTTTGAAGAAGGTACACAGCTGTGAGAGCTTGGTCGGACAAGTGTCTCCAAGTGACAGTGTAATGAAAGACATAACTAACACCCCCCTCCCCCCTCCACGTATCATGCAAGAGATTAGAGGGGAATGCGCTAGTAATGTAACCTGCGATACACGTTCAAGGGTTGTAAGGCGCCGCGGCAGTGCAGTCATCCGACAACTCAAGTGGTTGCTCCTTGCAGGATGGCAAAAGCCTTGATATACAACATTGGCAAAACGTGGCACGTCTGAAATATTCTGTAACCCATTCCCTTTTTAATATTATCCTCCCATCTTTTAACCGCGTGTTGTATGTCTAAATTTAAATAAAATTACTAATTGTTACTCAAAAAATTGCTTTTTTGCGTTTGGTAAATAGCTTTAAGTAAAACATTAAAAAAAGAATTAACTAAACAGTTCACCGTAATTTGTTAATAGCGACCCATATAAATTCGCGTAGTTAGGGAGAGGAAAATTCCGCTGATTAATTTAAGAACAAGATAGACTCCAAACGCATGTACATTGCAGATGGATCGCAGGTGAACTCTGAGCCAATAACAGACCTGCGAGGAGACAATCACCGAATCCATTGCCACCTGGTCTGAGGTACAACTGAACTCTAAGAAATTATTCATAAATATACCAAACGAGTGTACACGTAGTGAGAGAGCGGGGATGGTAGCTTCCGCCCTCTACATTCATTGTGACATTCCTACATTTTCTCAGGAAACAGTCAAATGCGTAGGGAAGTTCCCAACTCTGTATAGTAGCGACGCTTAGCATTCCTATATCTGCTGCTTGATGTGTGCTATTATTTTCTTACACTCTATAGATTTAAAACTACATTTAGAGTTTAGGAAGTTTACTAGAAATGTTTTTACAGTGTGGCTACACACTGAAGCAGCAGCCAATGGACAGAAAGCTGAGGCATTAAAATACATAAGACAGTGCAGTCTAGCCTAAAAGTCGTTTAAAACGCGAACATTTCTTGCCCTCAGTAATAATTTAGTGACACGGAAGTTGTNTGCAGTCTAGCCTAAAAGTCGTTTAAAACGCGAACATTTCTTGCCCTCAGTAATAATTTAGTGACACGGAAGTTGTTATGATTGTATACGTTATCTTGATGTGTGTCACTGGATCTCTGCTCAACCGACAAGTCCTTCAGGACTCTGCATCAATAGGAAACATGCAGCGCTGAACTGACTTCATTGCGTTTGGCCGAGTTGACCACGAGCCATGTAGCAANCTGCATCAATAGGAAACATGCAGCGCTGAACTGACTTCATTGCGTTTGGCCGAGTTGACCACGAGCCATGTAGCAACGGCCAATAAAGAAATGAGAACCACCTGATTATGTAAATGATCGTGAAGCGTAGAATCGTGGCGTGTCGTAATGTGATACTATATGCTCTATGGTTATAAATTCTTATTACAAACTTAAATAAACAGTAAAATATTTCTCTACTTGTAACAATCAAGTCTTTATAAACTACATGCGAAAAATGTTTCCTGTTACTGTACAGATTAAATTTTGCACATTTAAAACACCTTATTTTAGAAAACATTCAAAATTATTTATGTTACTCAATGTTTATAACAAACTTTTTTGGTAAAATTACACATTACTATTACACATTCTTCAATAGGGTTTCATGATATTTACTCTAATTTACTTGTAGAATCCTAAAAATGTCTAGATTCCCAAGAAATCCTTTTACAAAAACGAAAAGTGGTTAACAGTGTAGTGGCTGACCGCTGTGACACCCCTGCTGGCAATAAAACAGGGGTTGGAGGGGAGCAACCGGCGTTCATGTGCGTATGTACCTGGTGTCAATAATTGACGTCACTCTTTATCACTTCTAGTTGGTTTTGAATGTATGTAAATGTGTGTAAATATAATATTACTCAAAACTATATTTAGTTAGCTATTCATGACATTTCTTTATTTGAACCAACATTTTAAATATCACTTTGAGGCATGGGCATATTTACAGATATATGAAAGGCAATCTAGAAGGGTATCAACAACATCCACGACTCCAGGGACACTAGTTCTGTTGGTCTGTGTGTTCCTACTAAGCACAATCTTATTGGACCACGGCACACCATGCTGTCTCTCTAACAGCCAATACAGTGTCGAGTTCACAGTCTTACATTCAAATGTTCTTTCATTCCTAACATGATTTACAATCCATCGTGTTCATTTTCGTAGCCATGCAAAAAAAGTACTTTGTACAAGAAAATGTTTGTTTGTGAGTCGAAAAGTTGATGTAAAATCATGATCAAAACTATGAAAACAATGAAAATATATTCGTTTGATATTTAGTATTATGTATCGTGATATATCGAGATAATTTTCTCCCGTGGAACACTCCGGGATGGTTCTCAATCTCTTATCGCTCTAGTAGTCTCACCAATGATAATCACGGTTATATAAAGCACCAACACGTGGTCTGTAACAAAAGAAAATCTATTTTTATGAATTCTTAGAGTAACTGTGTAACCTTAACTTACAACTATCAGTTAAAATTGTACTATTGAGTGGACGTAATGGTTAAAGGCTGCCGTTACGCAAAAACATATACGTCTGTTAGACGAAACACGTGGATGGAAATGTTTGCGTTAACAAAACTTCTGCAGCTTGCAACTATGGTAAATATTTTTCAATAAAAAACACTAAACTAGAAACAATATTTTAAAGTCAAAAAATATTTAAATATTTATATATTTTGAAATGTTGTGTAGAGTGTAAATGCGAGCGATGACGCAGACAGCACAGTAGGAGTAAGTGTATGAACCACTGTGACAGTAACGCGGAAACGACAGTGATGTCTCAGTTTTCCCTGACGTGGAAGGTCAATTGTCTATATCTACGCAAAGCCACTATCACATCCATCAAATACGTGAGTTCTGAATTTAATCGGCAAATTTGAAATTATTTGCGGCCTTTTTTTTTTTCAATAAAAGAATAATGTGCAGGTTAGACTAACGGTGAGTGCGTGAAGAGAATTGGGCGGCTCTTAACATCGAGGTCTTGAGAAACGATGAGGGTGAAGTGAAGTGAGTATGGAGCAGCACCGGAATGAAGGGGTGGAGGAAACGGGAGATCCCCGAGAAAACCCGTCAACCAGCGACATCGTCCAGCACAATTCCCGCGTGCGAAAATTCAGGAGCGACCCTGCCAGGAATTGAACCAAATACGACTAGTTTGGAGGCGATTAGTATAACCACTAAGCCACCGTGGCTCCATTATACTTACGGTACATATATTTCGTCCAAACATGCAGCTTTTCTTAGGTTACTGGCTGCTTGACCTTGTGAGAAAATTTATTCCTTCTTGGTAGCAAAATCATAGTTACATTACTCCGACCGTAAACGTTAAGGGTAGTGATATTTCGCGAAAAGATTTTGAGACAAGATACAGTCCAAAGAACTGTAGGGTGGTCCTGCTTCTTTGATTGGCTAAATAATGTTCTTGTCCCTGTTAACCGTTTGCGCACGAATGGCGAAGGTTCAGTGTCGGAGTTACGTAGTCCTGAGTGGCTTGGTCAATGGAGGTATAACAACAGCTGAGGTGTGTATATAGTATTGAAGTCTATTGTGTGCTCCGATTTTTACGCAAAAAGTCACTGGCCCTACTAAACGTTCGTCATGTGTATGGCGATAACAATAGTCCAATAATGAAAATGGGTATTATCTAGAGTGTTTTGGTGATCATCTTGTTTACAAAACTTGTAGCTAAGTGCGACTTTTTTACATCAGAGAATAACAGAGCAAAATTGCATTGATTAAAAATTTGAAATCACTAGGATCTATTAATCAATACCAATTAAGTGTTTTTGTAAAACGGTGGCGTGATTCTTAATTTTTCTATAACTGATATATTTACCAATCGATCTAGAGAAAATTATTGCTAAAGTACAAAATAATAATTTCTGCACTGTGCCTTTTCACACGAAATCAGCGATATGTCTGCAATGAGTGATGGGCGGTTTTACGAGGATCAGGTAAGAAGACGCTTTAAATACAATTATCACCTTGTGGCAACATAAAATCGCACATGGGGGCATTACGAGCAGATAGCAAGGTGGTTTCATGCGGTTTTTGACGTTACCAGCTAAGGTAATCAGATGTTTCGCGACTAATTCAGCACCATTTCAAAATTGTCTTGTCGAATATGCCCGTGTCCGGAAATTTCACGCTTTGACTATCCGAAACAGTGGCCTTGAAGAACTTGCATGGCTGTATTACTTTCCCCAATTCTCTTTTGACGTGGGGTGAAATAATTGTTTAGCTTGTCATATAACAGTGCGAATGAGTGATCTGTTATGCAGAGCATATAAAACAAATTGTCTGTGAGTGATGGAACAGCCATTTGCGAAATAAGTAGTTGACTCTGAGTTTAGAAACGAGTGTGGATCATATAAGCGTGCGGATATTTTCGGGCCCGCAGATCTGTTCCATCATCAGTTCTCTGTTGATATTTTTCTTTCACTGAAAAATTCACTGTTTGTATTAGCTCTCAGATTTCCAGTATACTGTACAGAGGAGTCTTTAATGCAGAAGAGGCATATTTGTGCTTTCTACCGTACTCGGCGGGATAAAAGATCCAGCGAAGTTTACAAACGTCATTCATCGTGAGAATTCATACGCACATTATACAATCAGCATCGAACGTGACTGGTTTTTCATTGGTTCCAGCGNTATACAATCAGCATCGAACGTGACTGGTTTTTCATTGGTTCCAGCGTTGTAGAGTACAGTTCCGGACACATAATTGGTTGATTGCGCTGCCTTAAGAGATACTCAGATCTGCTAATCAAATGGTTAGCTGCCTCCTCTGGTCATTCCTGTATTTGTGTCTCCGAGTATGCACATAGTTCCTAAAACATAGAGCTCCGTTTCCACAACGTCTATGAAAATAATAAGCTAAGATAATATTTCATACTCACACAAACGTACGGATGTTGCTGACGTGGCACCCAGTTAGAGGTATGTAATGACTGAAACATTCGAAATTTTATTTAAGGTATTAACTTGACTTTAGGAGTTTTCGACTCTGACTAGGGTGGGCTGGAGCAGGTAAATTATTCCTCACTATTAAATGAAATACAGACGGGACGGTATTCCGTATTATGTTGGTCACTTTCGCGATTCCTGTAACTTCCTGTAACTAATATAAGTAGAGTAAGTGAGTTTTCGTGAAATGAAGTGAGTACACGGTAGACTTGAATACCATAAGCACCCAACAGCAGTTTGTCTGTTGCCATTGGTTGCTGTCTGCTTGAGAAAGCGTTTTCATATTTGACGGGACCACCCAGGATTCGACAACGTCGGCACGACTCCTGCGTGATTCGTGTGCAGACTCGTGTCAAAAAGTAATCCAGCCAATCAAGATAAGTAAACGACCCTACAGTGTTTTGAAAAATAACTTCTCTTGAAAACTTTACGGTAAATTTCATTACCCCTAAACATCTCGTATGCTTTCCAAACGACGTAATTTGATCTGTCTACAGAAGTTCCACCCTTATTTCCCCGGTCAGTGATATCTTGTTAGAAGTGAGAGGCAAATTATACTGACGTAATTAAGTCTACAGCAATAACGATGTTACACTTTGTCTTCGTCCCTGAAAGGCCTCTGTACCTCCTCGTCCCATCCGTTTCCTACCCGGACCGCATTGGCGCAATTGCCAGGGCGCTCGCCCTTACACCAAGGTGGACCGCTGGTCAGCGGGTTTTCTCGGGGATCTCCCGTTTCCTCTGCACTTACATTCCAGCACTGCTCCATACTCACCTCAATTACCCTCATCGGCTCTCAATATTTCCTGTTGAAAGCTGCCAAACTCTCTTCTTT
This sequence comes from Clitarchus hookeri, assembly GCA_002778355.1. Taxonomy (NCBI): domain Eukaryota; kingdom Metazoa; phylum Arthropoda; class Insecta; order Phasmatodea; family Phasmatidae; genus Clitarchus; species Clitarchus hookeri. The sequence goes on along the minus strand of NQII01005221.1, from coordinate 119,950 downwards.
CACTCCTCATTAATTTAAAATTACTGATGCAGCAAACTAGAAATTTTTTGGTGCGTGCTTTACTTAATCTGGCGTATTATTTGTTTCCTTATCACAGCCAATAAGGCTCCGTGCTTGGTGGTCAGTGATATGGACCAGTCATAAAGTAGAGCAGTAACATGGTTTAGGAATCAGTTACACACAGGGAAGATCATTGAGCACTGAGCCTCGCAGAGTACAGTACTGGCCAAATATAAGCTTTCTGTGCAACACGTTGACGATTGCCTACAAAGGGTATAAAAGGGTTAATAGCCGACTAAATATTTCCACTCCACCGCTATTTGACGTTTAACATATTTTCTTCAGAGTTGAGGAAGTTTCCTAGGAAATCTTTCTCGCTGAGTAGAGGCGTGTTCTGTNGACGTTTAACATATTTTCTTCAGAGTTGAGGAAGTTTCCTAGGAAATCTTTCTCGCTGAGTAGAGGCGTGTTCTGTTTCCACTCGGCGCCTGATTTCTTTACAGCGCAGATTGCGAGCGGCAGATCGGCTGCTGTTCAATTATTTATTGAGTGTGGGCGTGTTGCAAGAGGCCCCGGGCAGCGTGACAAACTGCCGGCCAGCGAGATCTGAGTACAGTGGTCCCCGGCGCCGAGCCAAACTGCCGCCCGCCGCTTAAATCACGGCACCTCGCCTCTTGACACAGCCTCCCTCGTACAACGCGCGCCAGCCGCTCCTCGCTTAATGAAACAGCCTCTTCTACAGCCGGCTACAGCCGCAGGAGTTGGCTGTATGGCTGTACCATGCAGCACACTGTCAACCATTCCGTACCTACAAGAGTAATCCTTGGAAACACAGTTGCCAAGAAAATCATCTGTACAACTACAAACAGTTTACTTGCTAAATCTGCAAATCTTATTTTTCTAATATTACAAATGATNAGAAAATCATCTGTACAACTACAAACAGTTTACTTGCTAAATCTGCAAATCTTATTTTTCTAATATTACAAATGATTACGTTATTTAGATGTGGACATATTTTTTTTTTTCATTTAGAATACAAATGTGATGAATTAGTAACAAAGAATAGGAGAAAATATAATTAAAAATGTAATTCACGAAAAAGTAATATCTTACCAGCACGGGGACTAGAACCCAGGTCCTTTATGTTATTATCATACACCCTTATCCACAAACCGTACTTCGCTTACAGACTTTACATTCATTTTTGTTGAATATAGCTGAAAAAAGCTACAAAATATTAGTAAAATATTCTGTTAAGAAGAACGCATTAATTAAATTTTAAGAGTTTTGTATGATTATGAAACTTTCCATTAACAGTTAATGAGTAATAATGACATGAGTTTTTTAAATTGTAGTCGCTTTGTTAGGATGATTTGAGTTATTTTACGTGTTCTACGTTATTCAATTTTGCAATACGTTTTATTTTGCTTGCAACTACATTTTACATCATTCCTAGTTTTTGCACAAACAGCTATATACGGTTTTACGTTGTTGAGTGTCCGCTATGTTGCTTGAGTTCTGTACACAGGTCAGCGTAGAACAAACATTTCTTGAGGTCTTTTAAAAATGGCTCTTGTAGTTTTTCAAACGAGTAATTTTACAAAAGAAATGTTGTACTGTTACAATTACAAACAATTTATTAAAATAATTTCATGATTAGTTGAGCAGTTTTTAAAGCCTTGGCTGAGGATCTACATTTTACCTCATTTTGTATCCATCCGCTCTTTGTATTATTAAGATAATATTGGACCGTCTTACTTTATTCATGCATCATCCCAGTGAAAACTGTAAAATTATTAGGAAATAAATGTGATAACAATAATGCAACTTTATGCTCTTATGTGAATAAAACAATAATCTCTTATATCAGTAGTCATGCATGTTAGCATTATACTAGCTATACAAAGTCAAGTCTTGAAACTATTATTAATGAATTCACCGCCATCTCAACTTGGAGCCTGCGCTCAAGTGTGTACTGGACCGTGTATGTACTTAAGGGCAGTGACTTTTTCCAAAGGTTGGTTTTAAAAGTGCTTACATTATTGTGAGTAGCCTTTAGGTAAATGCATAGGGCCACTCCATTTTGCGAAAATATTTCTTGTAAAGGTGTAATCGAAAACACTTTAACTGCTGACGTCTATCTGGATTGGGTTATTTTAACCGCTAGATGTGTTTGGTGGTTGCCCGCGAATCACGGAAGTTCATAACAGGGGTGACCNTCTACGATACTCGGCGGGATAAAAGATCCAGCGAAGTTTACAAACGTCATTCATCGTGAGAATTCATACGCACATTCTACAATCAGCACCGAACGTGACTGGTTTTTCATTGGTTCCAGCGTTGTAGAGTACAATTCCGGACACATAATTGGTTGATTGCGCTGCCTTAAGAGATACTCAGATCTGCTAATTAAATGGTTAGCTGCCTCCTCTGGTCATTCCTGTATTTGTGTCTCCGAGTATGCACATAGTTCCTAAAACATAGAGCTCTGTTTCCACAACGTCTATGAAAATAATAAGCTAAGATAATATTTAATACTCACACAAACGTACGGATGTTGCTGAAGTGGCACCCAGTAAGAGGTATGTAATGACTGAAACATTCGAAATTTTATTTAAGTTATTAACTTGATTTTAGGAGTTTTCGACTCTGACTAGGGTGGGCTGGAGCAGGTAAATTATTCCTCACTATTAAATGAAATACATACGGGACGGTATTCCGTATTATGTTGGTCACTTTCACGCTTCCTGTAACTTCCTGTAACTAATATAAGTAGAGTAAGTGAGTTTTCGCGAAATGAAATGACCACCGTAGACTTGAATACCATAAGCACCCAACAGCAGTTTGTCTGTCGCCATTGGTTGCCGTCTGCTTGAGAAAGCGTTTTCATATTTGACGGGACCACTGAAGGTTCGGCAACGTCGGCACGGCTCCTACGTGATTCGTGTGCAGACTCGTGTCAAAAAGTAATCCAGCCAATCAAGATAAGTAAACGACCCTACAGTGTTTTGAAATATAACTTCTCTTGAAAACTTTACGGTAAATTTCACTACCCCTAAACATCTCGTATGCTTTCCAAACGACGTAATTTGATCTGTCTACAGAAGTTCCACCCTTATTTCCCCGGTCAGTGATATCTTGTTAGAAGTGAGAGGCAAATTATACTGACGTAATTAAGTCTACAGCAATAACGATGTTACACTTTGTCTTCGTCCCTGAAAGGCCTCTGTACCTCCTCGTCCCATCCGTTTCCTACCCGGACCGCATTGGCGCAATTGCCAGGGCGCTCGCCCTTACACCAAGGTGGACCGCTGGTCAGCGGGTTTTCTCGGGGATCTCCCGTTTCCTCTGCACTTACATTCCAGCACTGCTCCATACTCACCTCAATTACCCTCATCGGCTCTCAATATTTCTCTGTTGAAAGCTGCCAAACTCTCTTCTTTCACTCCACATTAATTTAAAATTACTGATGCAGCAAACTATAAATTTTTTGGTGCGGGCTTTACTTAATTTGGCGTATTATTTGTTTCCTTATCACAGCCAATAAGCTGTAGGCTCCGTGCTTGGTGTTCAGTGATATGGACCAGTCATAAAGTAGAGCAGTAACATGGTTTAGGAATCAGTTACACACAGGGAAGATCATTGAGCACTGAGCCTCGCAGAGTACAGTACTGGCCAAATATAAGCTTTCTGTGCAACACGTTGACGATTGCCTACAAAGGGTATAAAAGGGTTAATAGCCGACTAAATATTTCCACTCCACCGCTATTTCACGTTTAACATATTTTCTTCAGAGTTGAGGAAGTTTCCTAGGAAATCTTTCTCGCTGAGTAGAGGCGTGTTCTGTTTCCACTCGGCGCCTGATTTCTTTACAGCGCAGATTGCGAGCGGCAGATCGGCTGCTGTTCAATTATTTATTGAGTGTGGGCGTGTTGCAAGAGGCCCCGGGCAGCGTGACAAACTGCCGGCCAGCGAGATCTGAGTACAGTGGTCCCCGGCGCCGAGCCAAACTGCCGCCCGCCGCTTAAATCACGGCACCTCGCCTCTTGACACAGCCTCCCTCGTACAACGCGCGCCAGCCGCTCCTCGCTTAATGAAACAGCCTCTTCTACAGCCGGCTACAGCCGCAGGAGTTGGCTGTATGGCTGTACCATGCAGCACACTGTCAACCATTCCGTACCTACAAGAGTAATCCTTGGAAACACAGTTGCCAAGAAAATCATCTGTACAACTACAAACAGTTTACTTGCTAAATCTGCAAATCTTATTTTTCTAATATTACAAATGATACGTTTGTATTAAATCTTACGTTATTTAGATGTGGACATATTTTTTTTTCATTTAGAAAACAAATGTGATGAATTAGTAACAAAGTATAGGAGAAAATATAATTAAAAATGTAATTCACGAAAAAGTAAAATCTTACCAGCACGGGGACTAGAACCCAGGTCCTTTATGTTATTATCATACACCCTTATCCACAAACTGTACTTCGCTTACAGACTTTACATTCATTTTTGTTGAATATAGCTGAAAAAAGCTACAAAATATTAGTAAAATATTCTGTTAAGAAGAACGCATTAATTACATTTTAATAGTTTTGTATGATTATGAAACTTTCCATTAACAGTTAATGAGTAATAATGACATGAGTTTTTTAAATTGTAGTCGCTTTGTTAGGATGATTTGAGTTATTTTACGTGTTCTACGTTATTCAATTTTGCAATACGTTTTATTTTGCTTGCAACTACATTTTACATCATTCCTAGTTTTTGCACAAACAGCTATATACGGTTTTACGTTGTTGAGTGTCCGCTATGTTGCTTGAGTTCTGTACACAGGTCAGCGTAGAACAAACATTTCTTGAGGTCTATTAAATATGGCTCTTGTAGTTTTTCAAACGAGTAATTTTACAAAAGAAATGTTGTACTGTTACAATTACAAACAATTCCTTAAAATAATTTCATGATTAGTTGAGCAGTTTTTAAAGCCTTGGCTGAGGATCTACATTTTACCTCATTTTGTATCCATCCGCTCTTTGTATTATTAAGATAATATTGGACCGTCTTACTTTATTCATGCATCATCCCAGTGAAAACTGTAAAATTATTAGGAAATAAATGTGATAACAATAATGCAACTTTATGCTCTTATGTGAATAAAACAATAATCTCTTATATCAGTAGTCATGCATGTTAGCATTATACTAGCTATACAAAGTCAAGTCTTGAAACTATTATTAATGAATTCACCGCCATCTCAACTTGGAGCCTGCGCTCAAGTGTATGTACTTAAGGGCAGTGACTTTTTCCAAAGGTTGGTTTTAAAAGTGCTTGCATTATTGTGAGTAGCCTTTAGGTAAATGCATAGGGCCACTCCATTTTGCGAAAATATTTCTTGTAAAGGTGTAATCGAAAACACTTTAACTGCTGACGTCTATCGGGATTGGGTTATTTTAACCGCTAGATGTGTTTGGTGGTTGCCCGCGAATCACGGAAGTTCATAACAGGGGTGACCNTGGATTGGGTTATTTTAACCGCTAGATGTGTTTGGTGGTTGCCCGCGAATCACGGAAGTTCATAACAGGGGTGACCATCATCTGATTGGTCGGTCAAATACCACACTACCTTCTGACGAAGATAGTGGCTAATAACCGAAGGAAAACTACAGATGTCACGTAGGGTATTGCAGTTTAACCTACGCAAATATCGGGTGTCATGTAGTTATTTATCTGACGTCATAAACACTAGAGGAGAAACGGTGGCTTGGAGCGTCGGAGCTGTTCATGCTCTGTCATTCCGGTCTCCTGACGGCCATATTGTCCGCCATATTTAATCCATGTGACATTGACATTTGAACTTTGACCTTTAACCCCAAATATCCAAAAATCCAAAAGAATCCAAATAAATTCCAAAAATGTATCAATTATATTACAAAATGATTTTAAAAATATGATTTCAAAATATAAAAAAATTATTTTTAATATTTAATTTCAAAATTTTAAATTTCCGGAAGTCCCCCAAACCCCCATCCGGTCATACTATATCCACCATCTTGGTAGTTGCAGTCCATCATCTTGGTAGATGTCACTGCCACCGACCGCCATCTTGGTTATTTTTTCGTTTATCATTTGTTTATATTCTAATGGTGTCTGTCTCTCATATTCGTTCAACCACCATCTTGGTTTTTTCGTTTGTCATTTGTTTTACATTGCTGGTGCTGTACACAGCACAGCGCCCAGCAGACGACTGACCCCTCCATCCCCCCTTCCAATATATTTAATTGCTCCGCCAATTTTCTCATTGGCTAATAACTCGGGTGTTTTCGGAAACCCTCGTTCTGACTAATCGGCGNTTTAATTGCTCCGCCAATTTTCTCATTGGCTAATAACTCGGGTGTTTTCGGAAACCCTCGTTCTGACTAATCGGCGGCCTACTTTAATAGCGAGAACCGACTTTTTTATCCATTTAAAAACTNGCCAATTTTCTCATTGGCTAATAACTCGGGTGTTTTCGGAAACCCTCGTTCTGACTAATCGGCGTCCTACTTTAATAGCGAGAACCGACTTTTTTATCCATTTAAAAACTCTTCGTTAGACGCACCCCGAGCCCCCTCGGGAAATCAGTGTTCTCCGAGAGGCCATAAAATCCTTTCGGCCATTTTGGAATTTGTAAGGGTGCGCTCGCTTAGTGCCTTGGACAAACGGGACAAGTTTACCGTACCTGCCGAAATTATTTATCCTGGTTTACGCACCTTACAAAATTTCGACCGTATTCGATTATTTACCGGCTTACCTGCAGCAGAACGAAGACATACGNTGGTTTACGCACCTTACAAAATTTCGACCGTATTCGATTATTTACCGGCTTACCTGCAGCAGAACGAAGACATACGGGACTGTCTCCCGTGCAAGGAGTGTTTCGAGGACTGCACCACCTCGGTTCCCGACACGCCGCATCGCAGAGGTTGGTGCAAGGCTCGCCGAGCAGCCCTCGCGACGTCTGCGCTCGTGGAAGACGACTTCTCTGTCGAAGACGCCCTCCCCGTTTAAAACACCCTCCCCGTAGAAAACGACGTCCCTTACAAGATGTGTACTCGCAAGATGTACCCGTGGAAGATGCTCCCCTTCAAGAAATTTTACTGGCAAGCAATACCCGGCGAGTAATCGAACCCAGAAAACCCAGGTGCCTGATGTGTATGGATCTGTGTGTGAGCATGGGAACTGAAATTTTTTTATATAACCAAAATCGTGTGAAATGTTTTGCAATATCCAAGGTTTTCGCTCGTTGGACTCGTACACCATCAAGCTAATTGCCATCTCGTTCAGTAACGAAGACGAGAAAACCGAAATTTTCCCTTTTTTTACCGCCATATCCATGGAAGCACCCCAACCGCACCATACAACACACGTATCGCCTACAGACGTACGAAACGCACGGACTAAGGTGGGACGAGGGAAATAATCCGCACGAGAAAATTCTGACAATGGAGGAGAAACACGTGCAAAAAAAGTAGTCCTGGTATTATCCANGGGAAATAATCCGCACGAGAAAATTCTGACAATGGAGGAGAAACACGTGCAAAAAAAGTAGTCCTGGTATTATCCAAAAGAATAATAATATTTTGATGTGTGTGCATAAATAAATGTGTTTAAATATACATTTCTTTTTTATCTCGAGATATTTCCTGCTCACATAAGTTCAAAAAACACTGTTGGTAAAGAAAAAAAATAGGTTTATATAAGTTTTGTTATAATTTAAAAAACAAAAAAATTAAATCTTCAATGAGACTCTAGCCACCACTAAAATAATGTAGGATATATTTTATGTGTATGAACGTAATCATTTATTTCAATAAAAAGACGATTTGAGGTAAAACATAATGCACATGAAGGTGGCCTTGAAAATGATTTCTGCATGTTCCATGTAGTTGCTGCAGAGACGGCGGAGTTAAGTTTGGTACCGCATGCAGTATACACCAGTTTGCAGTCGTGCATAAGTTGTACTTTGCTCTTCCTGCTGATCATGCAGCGGGTGGCCGCGCGGGCCACCTGGAGCCTGGCTTCACGACAGCTACATTATAATTACTGCTCNGGGAAGGAGGAGAGATACTCACCTACCGGTGGCTTCACGACAGCTACATTATAATTACTGCTCTAACTGAGATCGGTTACTTATTCTTTTAACATGTAAAACATAAATACATTGCAATAAGAATAAACGAATGCGTATTTATTTCACCGCAAAAACTTTAATATGCCGAAAAAAAGAAACACACTTTTGTTTTTTGCCCATTCGAAAATACACACAAGGACATACTGACAAGAGTTTCCAGGTTCGACAATTAAGAAAAAATATACACGTTTCCTACTGATGAAAAAAAATATACACATTGCCATACTTATTTATGAAAAACAGACATAACATACTGATGGGAGCAAACAGAACATACTGATGAAAAAATTATACCCGTTACAATATTGATTCGTGAAAATAAGAAAAAACATTCTTTAAATAAATAAAACTCCCGTCACATACATTCCAAACACCTTTAAACAAAAATAAAGCCAGCGTACAAGGAAAATATCATGTATAGAAGTCTCTGCGACGTCAATTCATAATCAGCTTCACATTAGTTAACAAGGCTTGGAATATTTCGCACGCGAAACGTAAATTATGTATAAAATATTTATTATGTCGATCACAACAAATGTAAAACAACAAACAGTAAAACTTTTCTTTTAAATATTCAGGAAAGTACACCCAACAAAGACATGCATAAATCAAGTTAAGAATATATACATGTATGAAATGCTTCATGGTTTTATTCCAACTTTAAACATTTAGAGAATTAATCTCGCACCTAAGCGTGAATACGTAACAGCCCGCAGGCTTTTGGGGGACAACAGGGATAGAAACTAAAGAACAAGCTTCGTAGTGCACATGTGACGATTAAATTTATTAAAAATTATATGTTTACATTAAATGAAACTTCTAGCAGTGTTTTTACACCAAACTGTTTATCTCGGCGATCCATGAGTCATCACGTGCGGAGTGTCCCAGCCACCGCACGTGCACGCGACCATTACGTCGTTCCAGTGCCTTCTCCACCAAATACAGGTCTGGAAACTGCGTAGGCCATATCTCTTCGGTGTAAAATCCGCCAATGATGGGTTCGCCGCAAAGGTCCTCAAGGTAGTACATGCGTGGGTACGAGTGTAATTTATACACCACCTTTTACAACTCTGCAGACGAGTTCGGATAGAAGCCTTTGTGGTAAACGCCCCATTTTTTTTAAAATCCGCACCCAGTTACCGATTTGGCTTTAAGCTTGCGTGGGTCACTGCTCTTCGGAAAAGCATACACGGTACATATCAATCTTCGGACTTGTCTTTCATGTCTTTCATGAAAGACATGTCTTTCGTGTCTTTCAAGTCTTTCATGTCTTCGGACTTTATGCAATCGGTAGAATTAACGGCAGAATTGTACTCGCGAACGAGTTTTGTGATAATATACAACCACTCGTAGTTTCCGTTCGCCGTGAAATGTCTCCACAGTTTAGCTTTGAGTATCCAGTTAAAACGCTCGACGATGCTGGCCTTGAGCCCAGAGTTTATAGAATAATCATTTATGCCGTATTTCTCATCAGTGCACGAAAAGTTGTATTAAAATATTCTTTGTCATCTTTGGTGTGGATAATTTTCGGTATACGTTCTTCGCGCAACACGTCCGCCACGGTTTTCGTGGCATTGCGCCCATTCTTCGACTTGAGCAGCCTGGTCCAAGCATACTTGGAGAAAGTATAGATTATGGTCTAAATGTAGCGGTGACTTTTATTCACACGATCAAAGTCTTGCATTTCAATAAGGTCAGATCGGAAAGTATCGTCCAGCCCTTTTATGGCGTATTTTCTGCGTGGGTTATTTATCCTAGCGTATTTATGCAGCTCGTCAGCAACTGCTTACTTGCTCATTTCGAAATGTAGCCCGCCTCCGCGAGTTCTCCGAAGATGGAAATTATTTAGTTCGTGTGCCAGCGGTTTCCTGCTACCTGCGATGCAATCAGAAGTCTCAGTCTATCTACTAACGCATTCGGATCATCCCAATACTCATAGTCAATTTTTTCTCCGCACTTGAATTTCTGAGTCAAAACCTAACCACAAATGGCACGTGCCCTAGGAAACAGTCCGGCTATAATCGATGTAATGGAGGGTTATTCTAGGCGTAATATGTGCGGTTTTGCTTAAACAAAAGGTGGAACTTGCGCAAATCCGATTCGGTGTAGTGTCCAGGGTACCTGCGAAACAAAATTTCGCTCAATCACTACGTGATTTTTAACTTGCGCCTACCGATCTGCAGTACATCTCTGGGATAAAAAAAACTTTCTTATTTCCAAGGATCCATTTCCCACCACTTTCTACAAACCATAAGTTTGGTCGGCGATAGGCTCAGAGTAGTAAGCGACGTAATGAGATAGACGAGTGTTGACATCGGACCCGTGCTCTCGTCTTCGTTTCCGTTCTCACGCAGGCAGCAAATCTTTCAAGGGCAAATCGTCTTTATCGCTAGTGATGTCACCTTCCGATTCGGGCAATTCCGGGATTCTTTTCCGTCTACGAATCGGAGTCGGTTCTTCCACCTTGATTTCCCGCTTGATTTTAACGTGGGTATCGTCCCCGTAACTCGGTTTTTTTCTAATTTCGTCTTGCCGGGGGGTAATAGGGTCAACAGCCTCATCCCTTCGATTCTCCACGGCCATTATGTTATTTTTCACTAGTAAGTATATGGTCTGTACCGCCTCGATCGCTCGCTGAAGCTCCATCACCAATTTGGTTAGGTTATCCAACGTTCACTGAGTGGAAAAGGCGATTCGTACATGTATATGTTGACCTCGCCTTTTAGTAGGAAATCATTCGCGGTTTTCTGAAATTGCTTTTTCGATATTTGCGAGCTGTCCGACACACGTATCCAATGACCTCTTTCTTTGCCTCGCAACATGAGTTTTCGCAGCCAGTTTGGACAGTAATACATGTTGTAGGTCCTTCAATTATTCTTGTCTCTGCTCGTTCGATACATTGATGAGGTCGATTATCCGCGCATACACGGTCGATATACGTTTATCGACCGCCATCAAATCTTCAACCACTCAATTATTCTCGTCTGTGCGCGTACGGTACATTTATGAGGTCGATTATCCGCGCTTACACAATCGATATGCGTTTATCGACCGCCATAAAAACTTTAACCACTTCATTTTTCACACTTTCCAATTTTCGACCGATAAGAGACAAGTCTTCTTTGCGTGCAGTGGTGAAGCGATTTTGCCCACGTTCAAGGTCATCGTGACGATCGATGTCGCTAAATTTGGAAATGCATCCGTGACTCTTGGTTTCGTTCGTAGGATAAACTGATCGAACCCAAGCCTGTGCCTGCCTCTATGTAGCAGCAGTCCTTTACGATTACTAATAAACCGAAATTGACTTTCCAGCGCAAAGAACACATATTTAAGATTCTGCAAATGTCATATCTGTATTTACTTGATCATCGTAAACGTGGCGTAGATTAGTGTTGTCCATGCGGAAGAAAAAAAGACATTCACATAGTCGCGAAGCAGTTTTATGGGTACACGGGAATAAGTTTGACTGAGGTACATGCAGTTCACGTTCGCGTGCCGTCCCACGCTAAAGTATTCTTGAATGCAAGTTCGTTTTTCACAGGCAATGTCTTCGAAACAAATATCAAGTTTGGATGAGCTTCGTCAGAGCCACCACCTTCTCGTTTTCGCTGCAGGGGAAATCACCCTCGCCATCCACGGTACTCGTGCCAATCGCTGGTATTTCGGTTGCTAGAGCGATTTATAATATGGGTNTAGACTGAGGTACATGCAGTTCACGTTCGCGTGCCATCCCACACTAAAGTATTATTGAATGCAAGTTCGTTTTTCAAAGGCAAAGTCATCGAAACAAATATCAAGTTTGGATGAGCTTCGTCAGAGCCACCACCTTCTCGTTTTCGCTGCAGGGGAAATCACCCTCGCCATCCACGGTACTCGTGCCAATCGCTGGTATTTCGGTTGCTAGAGCGATTTATAATATGGGTACACGTTCTTGAACCGAAAACAATTCTTCCAGCAGACTCAGTAAGGCGCATGTTTTCCCACACCCGGACGGCCACAAATCAGGCCTCGCGCGCTATTAGGCAACGGGGAACCATGATGTGATTCGTGCTCGGATTTTGCATCTTCCCTACGATAGGCACGGGGAGACTAACGTCCTCATCGATTTTCCTCCATTATACTGAAACAAAACTATGTAAAAGAAGAATATTTGTAGTTTGATCTCTCAGTTTAATTCAACGCGCCATAGGGTAAAGACGTTGGGATCGTCGATTCACTCAACAATAATCTTCCGTTCAAACTTTGCATAATAGGGACAGGTTCTGCTGGCCGGGAACACGGATACCTGAAAGGCTGTCTCGCAACAAGATAGGCTTAAATGCCCTGGACGGAGCGTGCAAGCAGCACGACATCGCCTGTTCCAAGTACAAGGCTCTGCAAGCAAGGCACCAGACAGTTAGGGTACTTGCACAGCAGACCAATGAAATGAGAAAATCAGCAGCGGCCAGGCTCCGAGATAAAGTAGCCACCTGGGGCGTATACAACATCATGAAAGCCGAGGTTGAACTAGGNTCGTGCTCGGATTTTGCATCTTCCCTGCGATAGGCACGGGGAGACTAACGTCCTGATCGATTTTCCTCCATTATACTGAAACAAAACTATGTAAAAGAAGAATATTTGTAGTTTGATCTCTCAGTTTAATTCAACGCGCCATAGGGTAAAGACGTTGGGATCGCCGATTCACTCAACAATAATCTTCCGTTCAAACTTTGCATAATAGGGACAGGTTCTGCTGGCCGGGAACACGGATANATTCGGATCATCCCAATACTCATAGTCAATTTTTTCTCCGCACTTGAATTTCTGAGTCAAAACCTAACCACAAATGGCACGTGCCCTAGGAAACAGTCCGGCTATAATCGATGTGATGCAGGGTTATTCTAGGCGTTATAAGTGCGGTTTTCCTTAAACAAAAGGTGGAACTTGCGCAAATCCGATTCGGTGTAGTGTCCAGGGCACCTACGAAACAAAATTTCGCTCAATCACTTCGTGATTTCAACCTTGCGCCTGCCTATCTGCAGTACATCACTGGGATAAAATAAAACTTCCTTATTTCCAAGGTTCCATTTCCCACCACTTTTCTACAAACCACCAGTTTTGTCGGTGGTACGGTCAGAGTAGGAAGCGATGTAACGAGATAGAAGAGTGCTGACATCGGGTCCGTCACCTTCCGATTCGGGCAATTCTGGGATTCTTTTCCGTCTACGAATCGGAGTCGGTTCTTCCACCTTGATTTCACGCTTGATTTTAACGTGGGTATCGTCCCCGTAACTCGGTTTTTTTCTAGTTTCGTCTGCCGGAGGGTAATAGGTTCAATATCCTCCTCCCTTCGATTCTCCACGGCCATTTTGTTATTTTTCGCTAGTAAGTATATGGTCCGTACCGCCTCGATCGCTCACTGAAGCTCCATCACCAATTTGGTTAAGTTATTCAACGTTCACTGAGTGGAAAAGGCGTTTCGTACGTCGACCTCGCCTTTTTGTAGGAAATCATTCGCGATTTTCTGAAATTGCTTTTTCGATATTTGCGAGCTGTCTGACACAGGTATCCAATGACCTCTCGCTACGCCTCGCAACATTAGTTTTCGCAGCCAGTTTGGACATTAATACATGTTGAAATTCCTTAAATTATTCTCGTCTCTGCACGTTCGATAAATTGATGAGGTCGATTATCCGCGCATACACGGTCGCTATGTGTTTATCGACCGCCATCAAATCTTCAACCACTCAATTATTCTCGTCTGTGAGCGTACGGTACATTTATGAGGTCGATTATCCGCGCTTACACAATCGCTATGCGTTTATCGACCGCCATAAAAACTTAAACCACTTCATTTTTCACACTTTCCAATTTTCGACCAATAAGAGACAAGTCTTATTTGCGTGCAGTGGTGAAGCGATTTTGCCCACGTTCAAGGTCATCGTGACGATCGATGTCGCTAAATTTGGAAATGCATCCGTAACTCTTGGTTTCGTTCGTAGGATAAACTGATCGAACCCAAGCCTGTGCCTGCCTCTATGTAGCAGCAGTCCTTTACGATTACTAATAAACCTAAATTGACTTTCCAGCGCAAATAACACATATTTAAGATTCTGCAAATGTCATATCTGTATTTACTTGATCATCGTAAACGTGGCGTAGATTAGTGTTGTCCATGCGGAAGAAAAAAAGACATTCACATAGTCGCGAAGCAGTTTTATGGGTACACGGGAATAAGTTTGACTGAGGTACATGCAGTTCACGTTCGCGTGCCGTCCCACGCTAAAGTATTCTTGAATGCAAGTTCGTTTTTCACAGGCAATGTCTTCGAAACAAATATCAAGTTTGGATGAGCTTCGTCAGAGCCACCACCTTCTCGTTTTCGCTGCAGGGGAAATCACCCTCGCCATCCACGGTACTCGTGCCAATCGCTGGTATTTCGGTTGCTAGAGCGATTTATAATATGGGTACACGTTCTTGAACCGAAAACAATTCTTCCAGCAGACTCAGTAAGGCGCATGTTTTCCCACACCCGGACGGCCACAAATCAGGCCTCGCGCGCTATTAGGCAACGGGGAACCATGATGTGATTCGTGCTCGGATTTTGCATCTTCCCTACGATAGGCACGGGGAGACTAACGTCCTCATCGATTTTCCTCCATTATACTGAAACAAAACTATGTAAAAGAAGAATATTTGTAGTTTGATCTCTCAGTTTAATTCAACGCGCCATAGGGTAAAGACGTTGGGATCGCCGATTCACTCAACAATAATCTTCCGTTCAAACTTTGCATAATAGGGACAGGTTCTGCTGGCCGGGAACACGGATACCTGAAAGGCTGTCTCGCAACAAGATAGGCTTAAATGCCCTGGACGGAGCGTGCAAGCAGCACGACATCGCCTGTTCCAAGTACAAGGCTCTGCAAGCAAGGCACCAGACAGTTAGGGTACTTGCACAGCAGACCAATGAAATGAGAAAATCAGCAGCGGCCAGGCTCCGAGATAAAGTAGCCACCTGGGGCGTATACAACATCATGAAAGCCGAGGTTGAACTAGGTATGGGTCTACGCGCAAGCAAAAGGCAACCGCAGCGCCCTGGAAGGACCAGGAGGAGAGGGAAGGACAAGGTAGGAGGTTCCTGCCTGCACTGATACCTGCTATCGCTGCTCTGGCTGGTGTCGCCGAGGCAGTCACGAGTATTGTAAGCGCTGTGAAGGGGGCTTCGAACGATCGAAAACAGATAGAGAAAACCCAGAGCCATAACAGAAAATTAAAAGCTATCGCCATGGGAAAAAAGCGGCCAAGGGCTCTACATTCGTCACCCGAATCGGAGAAGAGGATGGTCAATTTCCCCTACTAGGGGGGGGGGGGAGGAAATAGGAAAAAACTTAAGAAGGAAATCAAAGTGAATCTGCCCAGACACCCACTGACGAAAGTGGATTTGGAATTGAAAATACCTTATTTCCGCGGAGTGTTTATGAGAGATGCCTAAACCCTAGAGACATGAATGTGCCATAATTAATCTGGATACGACAACCGGGCCCGGTACGCACTGGGCAGCCTTCGAAAACAGAGTAAACACACAAACTACTATGATGGTTTTGGAAATTTGCGTCCTCAGCCGGAATTGCGCGGGTATTAGAAAAATACCAAACTTATGTACAATTACGAAACGGAACAGAAGCAAAACACGTCGAACTGTGCACACCTGTGTCTGCGATTTTTAAGTAAATCGAGATTTCCAGTGATAAACCGAAAAAAAAAACTAAAAAATTCGCAGGGAATAAAAAAAGTTTTGTGAGCCGTACCGATATCATCAGTATGTCGGTGTCTATCATTCTGAGTGGTCAGACATCCGACTTTTTGCTCTCCCTTAGATATGGAGTGGGAAATGTGCGTGGGACAAGTAAATTTTCCAACTTACAACTCCATATCCAACATCGAGCAGAACAAAAATTACGGATTTCGGTATTCGGTTATGGGGGCAGCGAAGAAAATCGTCATTCCCATCGGGGTTTACGAGCTCAAGGATATGGAATACTTGATAAAGAATTCGCTTCCGCACGGCACTGCATTAGAACTACACAGGAATCCGAATACCCTGAAGGCCAAAATGTTTTGCACCGCAGATGTAGATTTCACGGAACGGGACATGATCGTGCCCATGCTGGGGTTCGAAGCCAGCGTGTACGAAGCAGGTAATAAATATCGTTAAGTGCGGTCAACATATTTCCTGTTAATGTCATACGAATAAACTGTTATTTGGCAAGTGGCAGTTACGTGAGTGGGAAACTGAGCAGCACTATTTACGAGTTCACCCCCACCGTAGGTCCTGGATAAAAAATTGGAGAATGTCCAAAAACGATCGTTTAAGTTCCGATCGTCACAAAGAGCATCCACGAAGTAACGGTTTCGATCGTGGACCAAAAGGACGAATTGATAAATTTCCTGAACTAATAAATCACTTTGCGACTGTACCTCAAATAACGGGACTAAATTTCGCTGGTAAATCATAAATGTATAAATGTGTGCTGTGCATCGAACCTGAGATCAGTAAGCCACGAGGACTCGTTGTGCAAACACCTGAAAACGCAGAGTTTCTCCACGCCCTCGGTTTCTAAGTAAATCGCCATAGTGGACGAGATCCTCGACGTGGATCAACGCCTAGAATTCGACGATAAATTTGATAAAATCTAAATGCACTGTCACCAGCCTTATCTTGTCGGGTCTTTCGCTCTCGGAAGGGAGGTTCGAATACCTATACAGCGTCACGATATTTACACCTTGCCTAGCAAGTACTTTGTTCATATACGAGCTAGGCTAATGAAGGCAGATGGGACCCACCCGACATCCACCAAGTTGGTTCGAAATGGGGTTCTGCACCTTTTCGAACGCGTAATGTACGAGATAAATGTAGTCGCGGTGGACCAGTCGAGAGGTGTCGGCATAATCTAGTCGACAAAAAATTGCCTATCGCTCACGCCCAACCATCTCTCTGCAGCCAAGATGGCAGGCTGGGGAATCGAAGATGACGACAGTGTTGCTATTTACGCCTAAGGCCGGTTAACAGTATGCATTCCGCTCTCCTAGCCACTGGGATTACGCTGACCACAACGCATTTGGATACTGTGTTAGGAGTCGGAGAAAATACGCAGTTCGTCTCTATTAATTTGAACACCATAGAAGGGTTTGTCCCTCACGTGACCCTGATCACCCGCTGGCGTGTAAAGCTGTTGACCAAGAAAGAAAATGTGATCGAAAAAGCATTCGGAAGTTGGAGCCTGGTCACCTGCCCGACCCTGTCCGCCATCACGCGAGATCACTGGGTCGTAAAAACGTCTTCCAGCACAGAAAACCCGCGCTACGTCATACCGGCGCTTCAGACGAACAAACACCATAGAATCGGAGCCGACCACTGCAAAGTCGAAAACGTAAAGATATTTCTGAATAGAGAAAGCTACACATATATCGACCTGAACACTACGTTCCACCAAGAAGGTTTTACTTTGCCATATTGTATGTATTCGCAATTCCAATCATCGTAATACGGACGCGAGGCGCATCCCATCCTGAGCCCCGAAAACTTCCGAGACATGGCACCTTTGCTGGTATTCGATACATCGAAGCAGAACGAGCGCGTGCAAAATGTTAAGGTCGACTGCCGGATCAAAATAATCACCAAAGAAAACATGCTCGCGAATACCGCAGCCCACTGCTTGATACTCCACGATAGGATCGTTCATCGTTCAGTGCGTTTTTTTTCAGGTCTGGTAATAATCATCAGTTAATTAAGCACGTTAATACGCAAAGAGTGGGGACTCACGTTCCAGACGTTAAAACGTACTTCAACTTGCAAGGTTTGTGGAGCCAAAACTACGTCGTACTCAAGAAAGTCGCTGTCATGGATTGTCACGGCGTTACTGGGACCCGCGACGTCCAGCCTCCGTATCCGTGGAAACTGTCGGACGAAAACAGCAAGAAAACAAACGCCTGGTTGATCAAATACTACCAGGTACTGTGCTGGGATGAAAGCAAGATTCCTTATCATCAGGCGGGAAACATTCTGAGCGACTTGCAGATACATAACCCGCGAGGACAGATTTATGTGGCGGGGCTCGAGCAGAAAAAATGGCTGAGTAATTTTTGCATAAACGAATTTGATAAAAATAATAATAAAAATGGCGTTTGGGAAGTGCATCCAGGGTAAGGCAACACTCTTCGAGTGACGGTCTTTCCAGCTGGGACCCGTAGGTGACCGTCATCCCCGGGCATGACAGAAATAAGACCCCAGAATGGAGCGGCGCTGGAATGCAAGGGCGAGGGAAATGGGAGTACCCCAAGAAAACCCGCTGGCAAGCGGCATCGTCCAGCACGATTCCCACATGCGAAGATCCGGGAGTGGACCCGCCGGGGATCGAACCCGGATCGCCGTGTTGGGAGGCTAGCGCCCTGGACACTACGCCACCGCTGCCCCTAACGAATTGGAAATAATCGACGTACAGGACGATCATGGGTGTCGTTCCCTTCGTAAAAAGAGGAAAGAAACGGCTCGGAGTTAATTGGTGAGCGCTTCGAAAAACGCCCTGTTTCTTTACGAGTGGCATGCTCACTTCACGGAGATATAAACACTGTTGTATATCTTGTAGCATAAACACTTTCTTTTTTGGTACGCCCGCCAGCTTGCAGACGTGATTTCGCACTATGCACAAACGGAAACAAATACACTTATGTGATGGTGTAGAGGCAAAATTATATTCAATAGTTTCTACGAACACCTGCTGCAAATCCTATGCATGATATTTGGCTGTGTGAAATAAGAATAAACCGGATCACATTTCAATCACGTGTATAGATGACGTCATTCCAAAATTCTAAAAATATTTATGTAAATAAATCAAACCCGAAAATAAGTTAGTCGTCCAGTTGGGCACGAGTCACCATGGGAGCAAGACGACGCCATTTCATCCGGAGAACCTGTGCGTCTTGTCATATCCGAACAACTCTGAAATTAACTATTCGTTTTGGGAGTCTGGATCACTACATACCTGCGAAGAAAACTGTGATGGATGGGACCACTGGTTAAATACAGTGACTCCTGGTTTATGAGCCGACTCAGAAGTGAGTAACTGGCTGTACTCCTGTGAATTGCATGGTTCATCACATGAAACGGGGTATGACTCTTCCAGCAACCGTGGGCCAGGTTACAGAAAATGGCGCAACTTCAAGTCGAGGCAAGGTCAACCCTCTTTCTACGACTAGCGAAATGCACGCCTCTGACTGCTCCACCCAGGTCTGCGTACGTCGGCAAAACAATTCCAGCGAGGCTTCGACTCAAACGGCTCCAACTAAGCGCCGATGGTCGTGCCGCAGCCACCGTGTTGACACCGGGATGCATAACAATCTGGGGAACCTGCATCGAACTGCAAAGCGTGTCCATGCAAACGTCCACGTGTGACGTCACCTGCTGCCGTCAACATGGGTTCGTCCACTACCGACTTTAACTTGTAAGAAGGCACTTTGAACATTCTCATTCTACCGTGTAAGATCGAACGTAAAATACTGCTAATAATTTTTTACAAAATTTTTTTTGGCTCGCAAATTAAATTTGTAAATACTCTCGAATTCTACGTGTATTTAAATTTTTTTATTTAGTATAACATACCTATATAAAATTTAATTATCTGTGTATTTGTAATTTAATAATTTTTTTTTAATATGACGTTCAATTTGTTGCTGATTAAATAAAGTGAGGATAAAAGAAATATTAGTAGAAATGTTTTTTAAAGGATTGGCTCACGGGAACATGCAGTAGCAAAGGAGAAAGGGGACTCTTGCCACGAACGGATACGGACTTTGAGCGCGCGACGGAAACAAGGAAATGTAGCGCGTGTAAATTCTCCACGTTCGCTCGGACGTACCATGTCACACGCGCGCCGCAAGTCGATCCACATATAGCCATGCTGGGTTCGATGCGAGTTTCCTGGTGGCAATTTGCGTTCCCGATATCATGCATGATTAGCTGTTCTCCCGGATAGCAATCACAGCTGATGGCCATCGCAGTTCTGCTGGTATCCTCTCCAAGCCGATCCTGGGAGCGGCAACGTAGCTCTTACGGCGGGGGAAAACTCCCACCCCGTTTATTACCCTTTGGCCATCCCCCCACTCCATTGCTTTGTTATTGGCCATTGAGAGAGTTCAGTTGATAAAAATATTTATACTTTAATATATATATTAATACTTTAAATATAATGTTAACTTATTTAAGAGTCCTGCCTGCCTAGCAATAAAATAGAATGTAGAGGTCATTTCTTTTTTCGCAGGCGTACAGAAACATGACGAAAAGGGAGGCAGTCTGTGATGGGGGGGGTTCAGTGCATTATAGGAGGGGGATGGTCACTCGCTTATAAGCTTTAGTTTGGGCGTCGATGCGCCATAGTCGTATTGGTACTGAAGACTCCGTGCTGTGTCTACTTTAAGGAAATCAGCAGCCATCTTCGTAATGTCATCGATTGATTTCTGGTCCGAGAGTGACGAGGCTCTCCTAATTAATGAGGGGAATTATTCGAGAAGATGGGTGCCTCTGCATGTATCGTCTTAGGGCGATGCGACGCTGCACCATCTGAGACCAGGGTGAAACACGGCGCTGCACCTATAGCAACAGTAGGCGTCGCGACGGGGACGCCCTACCGGAGCACCCAGACGCCGTGCTTAGAGGGCTCCAAGACGCCGCCCTTTCGTGGCTTCCAGATGGGTGAGTTGGCTTCATGCGAGAACATAACTGAATGTTACCTGCTCGGGAAGCTGGAAAAGTACCGCAACTGGAAAATGGATCGCCCGAAGTGACTGTTTTACGTGTGCAAACAAGGGGGGAATCTTTCTTCCAACGATGTGACGGACTCATCCGTGTCGGTACAGCACTCTCCAGTCTGTGATATTGCTTACACAAATGCTGAAAGATTCCTTTGCTGCGAAGACATGTAGTCTCAGCTGCCTATCGATGCTAACCCACCCTCCCATCGGTCTGACGTGAATGAGATTCACCCGTATTTAAATAACTTTGAAAACATTTTACGATCCAGCCGATTAACCCTCTAACTGNGTGAAGGGACAGGTACGTTCAAAATATTTTTTCTCTCTTTTGAATATGTTAAGTGCGCTTACTTTTTCCTTGAAGAAGTGACAGGTATGCGCAATATTTCATAACAGTGCCTCCTATTACAAATAATTATCCTTGACTTATTTACCCACAATAATAAATAATATACTCTATAAAATTTTCTGCAAATTATTAGCTTTTTTTTTATTACTATTACAAAAAATTACTATTGTGAAATATTTAGCAAATAAACATCTAAAGAAGGGTATTCAGTTTTAAGAAATGCGCACGGCACAATGGTACCGCTACTGACCTACATTAACTACCTCTCCAGAGTGTGAAGACGTAAGGGGAGTGTGCTGACGGAGGAGATGTGATCACGTGACAACCTTCATTCTGACACATCGCACAAGAACGCCACCAGCCTATGCCTGTCTCTCTCTCTCTCTCCTCTCTGTATCTCTCTCTCTCCTCTGTATCGCTTGCATGTAGCAGCAATAAAAAAAATCACGTCATTTTTAAATGATTTCAATACGAATGAAACTATTACACAATTACTTGCAACAAAATTATTAATTTTACATCATAATTCCAAAAAAAGAACCTTGCAAGAAAATTTAACTTAATATATTAATACATCGTAATTACACATTAAATTAAAGTAGATAATTAGCAGCAGATTAATATATATATACATTATATTCGAAAAACACTTGGGAGAAAATATTTTACGTAATAAAAATATTTGCTGAAAAAATGCAAAAGATTGCTAAACAAAAAAAAACTATGTGATAATTAAACACATCGACATTTATTTGTACATAATAATGATATTTTTTTTACACATAGCCTCAGATTTTTGTTCATTGGCTGCTGCCTCAGAGAGTAGCCAGTGTAACTTCACACTTGGTAGTATGACACTCACTACGTGTTTCCCTGCAAGTCTGATATTGGCTCAGAGTCGTCCATGGCNAACTTCACACTTGGTAGTATGACACTCACTACGTGTTTCCCTGCAAGTCTGATATTGGCTCAGAGTCGTCCATGGCGTGTCTAATTAACTGTGGCCCAATTACAAAGGTGACTTCAGTGTACACGTGTTAGAAGTCTATCTTGTCCCTAAATGAATTCGCGAAATTTTCCTTTCCTTAATAAAATCACGCAAGTATAAAATACATGCCTGAACTCGATGAACTTGCAAACACTATCCACAATTACAACCAGTGTTACACGTACACGTGAAGTTGGCCACGCCCCCAACACAACCGACCAATAACATGCAGCTGGTGAGTTGTGAGTAGGCGAGAGAAATGGTGATCTGGCGTAAGCAACGTGCAACAACCAATCAAGTTTTCAGGTTTTCACGCGCACATGCAGTTTGATCCCACCAAGCCTGTTGGGAATTATGACTACAGTACACATTTCGTCTCACTTTTTAATGTGTTAAAGATAATAATCACGAACTAATTGTGAACTACGAATAAATAGCACTTGGTGGCTTCATGTGCGCGATAGAGGAATACGCGTAAGTCTTTAAGTTGTTAAGTTTTCATCTGTGAACCTTGCCATTGATTTTTTGAGTGACGTTAAGTATGGCAAGAGAGCGATTATCATCGGTTTGTGTCATAAAGAACGGTTTTCGTTTTGCCGGGCGTGACTGACACCGACACGAGAAGTTAGGGAAGAGTTCTGCATTTTGAGAGCGTTTCCTTGTTTGCTGTACGTTTTCATTCATCCGCGAGACATTTCTGCAGTATTAATGCCAGCTACGGATCAAGAACTTGCTTCCCTTCACAGCTGTTCGGTGTGAATCTGCCTGGCAACACGTAGTCACATTTCAGCACTCAACTCAAGTAAACTACCCTCTTTACCCTCACCCTCATTAGTTACAATAACACTCTCGTTATGTTGAAACTGCAGTCATTTCATATTCTTGTTCTATATTTAAATCCTTTTGCCTATTTCAATGCTTTCCCAGTTGAAAACATTTCCGATTTGGCCTCCAATTTATTTTTATTGTCTTCCTATTTTGCGCACTAGCCCCATAACATATTATCCCGAGTGTACTCGCTCACGTCCAACATGTTGCCGAAAAGGTTAAATCATGGTCGTTCCTGTACAAGGTCACAAGCTAGCACTGTAATAATAATGGGGTGTGGGGAGTGCACCCAGGGCAAGGCAACACCCTCCGTGTGACGGTCTTTCTAGCTGGGATTCGTAGGTGACCGTCATCCCCGGGCATGACAGAAATGAGACCCTAGAATGGAGCGAAGCTGGATTGCAAGGGCGGGGGAAACGGGAGTACCCCAGGAAAGCCCGCTGGCGAGCGGCATCGTCCAGCACGATTCCCACATGTGAGAATCCGGGAGTGAACCCGCCGGGGATCGAACCCGGATCGCCGTGGTGGGAGGCGAGCGCCCTGGCCACTACGCCACCGTTGCCCTAGCTAGCACTTATACAGACATCGCCCATCCCTGGGCAATGCCATTGGTTACTGCTCACAAACCACATATTTTATAATTAGTCGCTGCTCGTGCAATGACTCTGCTGAAACCGTTCCCCCATAGGATCTAAAATGTAAGTTGTTGTAAGACAATCATAGGTACTTTTCACGCCATAAATGTCCTCTTTCCAACGCTTAAATTAAAATTACAAGTGTACGTCAAGAGGTAAATAAGCTGATTCCTTTATTATTTTGACAGCCGTTTTGTAAGAAAGTGCTTCCTTAAAGAATAAACTTCCTACTGCCTGTCTCAGAAACTATTTAACAAATTATCTTTAGGGCCACCAGTTATTGCGAAAAGATTTCAGGATTCTCGTACTCCAATCAGAGTCACGTTCTTGAATGGATGATTCGCACGAGCCTGCCCGCGAATCACAGACATTCAGTATCGGAGTTACCTAATTCTGATTGGCCTGGTCAGGTAAGGAACTGACTCCCGACAAAGATACGTGGCCTTGTACGTATAACATAGGAAGGAGGAAAAGGTATACTAATTAGCGTCTTATTTAGCTTACAATTATCGCTATGAAAAGCCACAGCAATTTTATATTAAATGAGGTCTTCAGGAGCTTAGCGACAATCTGGAGGCCGTGTAAGTATTTAGGTTGAATGTCTACAAAATTTTTNGCGACAATCTGGAGGCCGTGTAAGTATTTAGGTTGAATGTCTACAAAATTTTTGGACTCCTTTCAACCAAATATTTTATAATGCAATACTTAGGAATGGGCTTTATATTAATTCATTACTNAAAATTTTTGGACTCCTTTCAACCAAATATTTTATAATGCAATACTTAGGAATGGGCTTTATATTAATTCATTACTGCTTTTGTCTACAGTTTTGTAAGACAGTTCTAACAAGTATATATATATATTTAATGACATGTTGTTGAAACCGTCAAAATTAATCCCTTCGAACTGACACGCCAGTAGCCATATTATTTACATCGTGAAATGGTATATTTCAAATTGATACATCATTAATTTTCAAATTGGCTGCTTAGTTGAATTTCTTTACATATTCAATCTCAGCAAAAATTGAATAGATTTAAACAGAACCTTTCACGCTGACACTTTGTATCATTCACACAAAATAGGCAAATAAAGAACCTCTTTAAATAAACTGTTACTTTCAAAGAGACATGGTTAGTTACTCGTATACTCTGTATCTCTGCTGGTATACAAAACTACCTGAAATAATAGTGTGCTGAAATGAATGAAGTTTACTTTAAATCGCTGTGTAATACATACAACTGTCTGCCATTCGGAGGTTACTTCGTCACAAAATGTTTGTTACANTTTACTTTAAATCGCTGTGTAATACATACAACTGTCTGCCATTCGGAGGTTACTTCGTCACAAAATGTTTGTTACATGCAGGGTTGGGACTTGTTGCGTAAAAAAAAAACGTTTTCTACGTGATGTGTAAAATACGCGTAAAAACACGCAAGTAACGTAATAAATGTAAAATACGTTAAAAAAACCTGTAACAAACTTTTACTTTTCACAATTTAAATTTTAAATCATTTTCACGAACTTGAACTGTAGCCTGTGAATGTAGAATTCCAATCTCCACTTCAAAGTGGTGATGTCCTTAAAAACTCGACATCAGCATGCAGTGGATATGAGTGTGGAAGCCGAAGGCAACTCAGGGCAAGTGACGTGATATTCTAGGAACGTTGTTGTCTTATCACTACATGTGAAAGCGAGAGGTGACCACCATATGATGCATTTCCTACTGTAGACCAGGCCTGGCTGACCGAACTAAACAGATTCAGTGATGCAGCAGACGTTATGTTAACAATACATAATATTAGCCTTTCTCTGCTGATATTTATAATTTCTAATTCGGAATCGCAGTGGCAGACCACTTCACAATATATTTGGAAAACTAAATTTTTTATATTAAAGTTAAAAAAAAAATTGTGCGAAATGCTGCTTCTGTGAAGTAATTGTNAAAGTTAAAAAAAAAATTGTGCGAAATGCTGCTTCTGTGAAGTAATTGTAAAAAACGCAGCAAAGGAGCATATTAAAGCTCATAGAAGAATATGTTGTAGAAAAAACCAACAAGAACCAACATGTTCAGGATTTTCGCGTTCTACAACTGAGGTTTAAGTCGAAGAGATGGTGGACGGCCCTTTGGAACATGAGCACCTACCAATCAGCTGTTGCAGTTCAACACCCTGTGCTGACTTGGATAAGGTTTCTACTGCTAGCCACCCTGCAAAGCTACCCCTCGGCTCTACATCCTCGGGAGGTACGACAAGTTATATCAACAAGATAAATACTTCCGAAAAAAGGGGAATTGACTTATCACTTGATAAATTTGTTTTTGGCCGCAACATTCAATTGAGTGTTGTGGATAGCAAGCATTTGAAGGACATGCTGCATATGTTGCCTCCTTCCTTCCAACCTCCTGGACGAAACATGATTTCTAACAGACTAGTTGCTGATGTGTTCGAAGAAGAATCTTAACAAACACATGTTGAGCCTGACTCAGTTTTACTCATTGATGAATGGAAAAATTAATCTAGTAATAAGAATATTGTTGTTACAATGGTACACAATGTTAATGGATCTACTGTAAAACCAAGATGTATGTTTCTGGAGGCTTTTGATATGTCAGGTGATTCAGAGACAGGAAACAAGTTGCATATGTGAAATTGCAGAGTAAGCATCGAAAAAAGGAAAGACGCCGTGTAGCACACATATCTACTGCACTGTGTCTGATAATGCCAGCAACATGTTTAAAATGACGAAATGTAATAAATTATGGCTTTCTGCCTGTATCTCACATACTGCAAACCTGCCAGCTAAGGACCTGCTACCAAAAAATATATCGTCAAAAGTAAATTTGGTTCTGAAACCATTCAAACATCCANCCTGCCAGCTAAGGACCTGCTACCAAAAAATATATCGTCAAAAGTAAATTTGGTTCTGAAACCATTCAAACATCCAGATCATCAGCACCAACTTTTGTCTAATGTGGTTCTATAGTTTGCCTTGCAGTGACACTCGCTGGTGCTCTCCTCAANGATCATCAGCACCAACTTTTGTCTAACGTGGTTCTATAGTTTGCCTTGCAGTGACACTCGCTGGTGCTCTCCTCAAGATGTCTGTGTTTCTCTGAAAAGCAACACCACAGCAACGCGTAAAGTGGCAGCTGATGACAAAATTGCCAAAATATCAACATCAGTGAAATGTCTTTTATTTGATCAAATATTTTCTTTCAGAAGGAAATTATACATTTTCACTCTTTGATCCTGTGAGCCACCTCGTCAACACTTGTCAAAGGTCAGAAAGCAGTGTTGCTGATGCAGTAGAGTCATGCATGACACTTAACTTACCTGATGGTCATGATGACAANAAAGGTCAGAAAGCAGTGTTGCTGATGCAGTAGAGTCATGCATGACACTTAACTTACCTGATGGTCATGATGACAAAGCTGCATCTTCTTGAGAAATGAAGAAACCAATCTCTAAATATCTATATCATGTCAGCAAATGTACTTCACCCTNAAAGCTGCATCTTCTTGAGAAATGAAGAAACCAATCTCTAAATATCTATATCATGTCAGCAAATGTACTTCACCCTCAATATCAAGGACAGAATCTTATTAACGGACATTATGACCAAGTTGAATTATTCGTATTGGAAACTTTGGATGCAGAAGGTCTCACTTGTCTCCGGCAGTACCGTGAAAAGGCGGGAATATTTGGTGACCTTTTCGACTAGGGTATTAAATCTCCAAACACATTCTGGTTTTTTGCCAAGAGACACCTTAAGAAACTAGCTAATATGGCTAATACATTACTTAACATTCAAGATTTTTCCGCGCAACTGGAAAGAGTTATCTCCAACTGGTCTTTTGTTCATAATACTAACAGGAATTGCCTTTAATACGAAAAATAAAAAAACCACTTCATGTTTATTACTCTCTTAAAATGAAAGATCAACTGTGTGAAGATTATTGACTACATTTCGTTAGTGCATTAATATGTACTGTAGTATTTGTTACTTTTTAAAATTTAATATCATTAAATGCTTGAGTTTTAATCACATTTTCATTACCATAGAAATTGTTTGATATCTTGAACAATCATATTCTTATGCAAGGCTAAGTATTTGTCTTAATTGTGTTATGTTTACAAAAACTATAGTTTCTGGGTGATCATTAGAAACTAATCAGAAAACAACTGGTATTTACTGCAGAGTGCAAAGTGATTTTAGAAAGTGTGCATTTTACAATACTCGCTATCAGGTAAGGAGTAACACCTATTAAAAATCAACAGCCCAAGGTAAACAGTTGAACACCATTTTTACCTATTATTATTTCATTGAAACTGATTAACAACATTAAAAATATCATGTGATATTTTAATGATCAGTAATGTTTGAACAGCTGTATATCTAAGTTGTGTATGACTGAATTTAATTTGCACTGAGTGTATTGTTTTGTGTGTAAAAGTATTAATATAAATTAAAATAACAAATAAATTAGTGTTTTTTTTGTCAAAGTCAATTGAATTTATTACATAATGTATAAAACCGGTATTTAAAATTACGTATTTTACATGTACATTACATGTAAAATACTAACAGGTAATATACTCGCCCAAACCTGGTTACATGTCTTCACAATACTAAATGAAACACTTGACTGATTATCGCGTTAACACATTTCCCCAAGTGCACTGCTTTATTAGCGCAATGGTGCAGGATAGGAAGTGATGTTCTGTGTTGTGTACGGTCAGAAACCTGCACCAGTAAGGAACACACATTCCCTGTTTGCAATACTATTCGCTGTTGACACGTCCATACTTAGTAACTGGCTACCGCTGGTGTACCAGAACTGCAGTCACTCTTCTCATTGGCTCCACTTAGTAAGTTACTAATAGGTGTTAATATGTATTTGTCACGCCAAAAGTCTTCAATCTGCAAAAGTTAGAATAAAAAATTACTGTGAACCGTTTACTCACAAATAAATTTCGGATTTTAAGTGATCCATTCGTTTTATTTCATGACGTCCAATGTACTTGTGTCGAAAGTTCTTCTCTTGACCTATGAACAACCTGATGCATGTTCGCTGACGTCAGCATTAACCTTTCACAAATGAGAGTGAGCGATTCAGATAGCAAAGAGATTTGGGCGGCCCTTAAAATCGAGGTTTTGAGAGCCGATGAGGGTGAAGCAAGGTGACAATTGAGTAGCGCTGGAATTCAAAGGCGGGGGGAAACGGGATAACACCGAGAAAACGCGCCGGCTTGATACTTACATGAGAAAATCCGAGGGTGACCCCGTCGGGAATATAACCCTGTTCGCCTTGGTGGGAGGCGAGAAGGCTAACCGCTCAGCCACCGCGGCCCCTTATCCAGAATGTAAATGCGCTTTAACTATGATTAGGGACTCAAGAATTTTCTGGAATTCAAGTAACAACATGCTAGACTCCACAATCGAACGTCAGTCGGTTGTACATTGGCTATAGCTCCAATTTTACCCTATATTAGGATTCGGTCCTTATTTTCTTACATGCAAGTTATTGGCTAAAATCCGTCTAGGGCGTGGCTTTCAAGCTATGATCCAATTGGAAAATAAATTCAAGTGTACGCGTGTTTGAATTCTAGCTTGTAATCAAATGAATTCGTGAAATTTTCCTGCACCTAGTTATAAGTCATGAATGTGTCAATTACTCAAAGAGGATTGACTTTATGTAATTCTACGATGGAAAGAACATTTGATATGTACACAATCAACTCGGCATTTCATTGGCAGTGAGCCGGCCAGTAATGAACGTCGTACAGTAAAGTAAGCGTATCCGGTGTTGTGTGAACCAATAGACTGGCTGTAAGAGAGAATACAGACACCAACAGAACTGATGGTCATGCAGTTGTGAATATGTGTTGGCTACAGCTTACGACAATGTGAAATAATAAAAGGTATATTAATATATAAGATGAATAAATTATAATGGCCTATAGTGAATGAAGGTGAAAAAAATATTTTGAAAACACGGGAGTTGCCAGCAGAGCTTGGTGACAACAATAAACCTACTTAGCAGGTAAGTATCCCATCTGCCATGGGTTTTGCTACAAGTATTCGTAACCAAACTTCATGACCGGACATTAAACATCAAATCTTAACCACAGAGCATATAAATACACAGAGACAAAATGGCTTAGCGGTTTTATTTGCGGGTGTATCCATTGGCTGATTGGTTGAGCGAGACACTGGGAACGGGCGCTTGCTTTGATTGGCTTCCACGTACTTCGAAAGGTTTCCTATTTACTAGGTTTCCAGTTGATAAATAAGTTACCAGGCACTGAACAGGAAACGGCTTTGTGACCTGTTGCTGGCTATTGGTGCCATATTTCTAGCATGTGTGGCTGTAGTTGGTAGAATAAGCTACCTCTGTATTCTTAACTACTCTGTGGCTTAACATAGCACAGAGGACTTCTTAGCAAAACTTTTGAAGTTCATACGCTTTCAGATATATCTAAATTTTTTCATGTTGGACATAAATTATTACTTAATAAGATAACCTTTGATTACAATTACAGATGTAAAACGAATAACTTCAGAAAAAGAATCGGGATATCAAAATGACTGTTAAGATGTTTCCTGTTCGTTGACAAGCTTGGTTTTTAAATATTTATCCTGGAAACTAAGTTATTGAGGAATATACTTCAATAAATATAGCTGGAGCTCTCTACCTCAACAGCATTTCCGAGTTTCTTATACTGCCGCATCTTCCTGTTTTAACTGAACCCTCTTGTTGAGAGATAGAGAGAGAGAGAGAAAGTGAGTGAGTGACAAATTGAAAGGTGAGAGACAGAGAGAGTGAAAAGTTAAAGATTGAGAAAGAGGAAGAAAGTGAGAGAGCAGAGTGTGGAAAAATGGAGAACGAAATGGGAGACAATGAGAGATAATAAAAGAAAAAAAAAGTAGATAGAGTGAGAGAGCGAGAGTGAGAGAGAGTAAGAGACTGAGAGAGTGGGAGAGTGAGAGGGAGAGAGAAGATAAAGAAATTGAGTGTGTGAAAGAGAGAGAGAGAGTCAGAGTGAAGTGAGTGAAGAGATATGGGGGCTCTTAACAGCGAGGTCTGGAGAGCCAATGATAGTAATACAGAGGAGTATAGAGCAACGTTGGAAAGAAAGGGTGGGAAAAACAGGAGATCCCCGAGAAAACCCTCCGATCAGAGGCATCCTCCGGCACGATTCCCACGTGTGAAAATATGAGAGTGAGACGGCCGGGGATTGAAACCTGTTCACCTTGGTGGGATGCGAGAAAGTTAACCACTCAGCCACCGCGGCCCCGAGAGTCAGAAAAGTGAGAAAGTGTGAGAGAGTATGAGAGAGAGTGGTGGAGAGTATGAGATAGAGTGGTAGAGAGAGTATGAGAGAGAGAGTGTGAGATAGTATGAGAGAGAGAGTGTGAGAGAGTGGGAGAGAGTATGAGAGAGTGAGAGAGAGATTATGAGAGAGGGAGAGAGAGAATATGAGAGAGAGTGAGAGAGAGAATATGAGAGAGAGGGAGAGTATTGCAGAAAGTGAGGGAGAGTGAAAGCTGACATGGAGATGGAGATCGTGAGCTCCTGTGAAGTTGAAGTGATGTAGGTACGGAGAAGGTGTGGAATGCAAGGGCCGGGAGAACGGCAGTGCCCCGATAAAATNATAGTATGAGAGAGAGAGTGTGAGAGAGTGGGAGAGAGTATGAGAGAGTGAGAGAGAGATTATGAGAGAGAGGGAGAGAGAGAATATGAGAGAGAGGGAGAGTATTGCAGAAAGTGAGGGAGAGTGAAAGCTGACATGGAGATGGAGATCGTGAGCTCCTGTGAAGTTGAAGTGATGTAGGTACGGAGAAGGTGTGGAATGCAAGGGCCGGGAGAACGGCAGTGCCCCGATAAAATCCACTCGCCAACGGCAACGTCCGCCACATGCAAAAATTCGGGTGACCCCGCCGGGAATTAAATCCGGTTCGCCTGGACAGTAGGCAAGTGGTCTTACAACTACACCTCCGCAAGACTTTCGTGGCTTTAATAGTTCGCCAGAAGCATGAACACAGCAAGGCATCCAAAAGTTCTCAATATTCATCGAACAATTTGTATGAACTGAGCTTGGCGTCAGTAGCTCCTATAAAATGTAAGAAATTAAAACAAGAATAGTATAAGTATATATTCATTAGCCCGTTCGGTTACTCATTAAAATATATGTAAGAGTGTTGCAGACACGTAATTTTTGGTAAGTGCTGTACTTGTATTTAGCGCTTGTCTTGTGCAAACAGTAATGCTCGAATAATAAGCATTGGCTATTCATGTCAAAGTGGTGTAGGAAATGCCATTAACCAGATCAGCCACAAGGAAAATGCTCAGAGTAATCAGCACTCCTGTCTTGCTGGGTACAGCACCGTTCATAAATACAATTCATTTTAAACGTGTCCATTGTCGTGGAAATAGTAATTGAACGACATAAACAAAAAAAATCCCGCCTTGACGTTCGCTTTAAATGAGACATATTTATTGTTAGTTTTTGATAAAGACATTTCCACGTGTTTATGAAACAGCAGATGGTAAACAAAACGGCATATAAAAATTGCAATTTCAAGTTGGACAATACGCTTCTATATCTAGGACATAAAATTATTTCATGAGGCCCTAACATTTTACATTACAAAATGATGCTATGTAGATTACCTCTGATCGAGTTTTTTACAAACACGAGCAGAGGTAATTAGCGCATTGACTGCTGCCAATGTTAGTCTTATTTCTCTATTCAACGTTAAGCTAAGCGAGTGCTGAGTAGTTTATGTTTGTCAGTGGTCGCGCTAAACTAGTCGGATGACTAGAGATCCGTTGACTCACGTGAAAATAGCATTGCTGCGAGTCACGAAAGTATAGCATACTATACGGTCTCTAATTATTTATTTTATAGGATATTTGATGCCATATAAAACGTTTTGCAAGGTAATATATAATTTTTTTTTCTAGAAATTGTCAAGCGAAATACACCTAAGCCACATGAGTTTATATTATGCGTTTTATTGAAACTTCACTAGTAAATAAATATTCTTCACAGTTTAAATTCCCGAAACATAAAATAA
Source organism: Clitarchus hookeri (assembly GCA_002778355.1). Taxonomy (NCBI): domain Eukaryota; kingdom Metazoa; phylum Arthropoda; class Insecta; order Phasmatodea; family Phasmatidae; genus Clitarchus; species Clitarchus hookeri. The sequence continues at coordinate 87,100 of NQII01005221.1, read as the reverse complement.
ATGTTTCTATGATGCAGATGAAATAATTGCACTTATCTTGGATCTGTCACTCAGATTCCACTAATTAATGAAACGACGATACTTTGAGCCGTCATTCATTTTCAAGAAGATGCCACGTTAATATAATCCGGGTGATACAGTACGTTTTCTTCGGTGTGCCATATTGCTTCTGCAAAAATTGTTACGGGCCGTTCTATACCAGAGGGCGCGAATTTAAATGATGGCGAAAGAGAAAATAGGCGAAGGCGAAACAGGAAATGTAAACGAGCTTAATTGATGAAAGATGTTTANTCACAGTTTAAATTCCCGAAACATAAAATAAATGTTTCTATGATGCAGATGAAATAATTGCACTTATCTTGGATCTCTCACTCAGATTCCACTAATTAATGAAACGACGATACTTTGAGCCGTCATTCATTTTCAAGAAGATGCCACGTTAATATAATCCGGGTGATACAGTACGTTTTCTTCGGTGTGCCATATTGCTTCTGCAAAAATTGTTACGGGCCGTTCTATACCAGAGGGCGCGAATTGAAATGATGGCGAAAGAGAAAATAGGCGAAGGCGAAACAGGAAATGTAAACGAGCTTAATTGATGAAAGATGTTTANGAAATGATGGCGAAAGAGAAAATAGGCGAAGGCGAAACAGGAAATGTAAACGAGCTTAATTGATGAAAGATGTTTATGTACAGAAAATGTGAGGGAAATGATGGAAAAATTTTCTTCTGCTCTCTTACAGACTATTTTTTTTAATTACAAGAGAGATAATAGGAAAAACACGAGTGTTTTAATATCTGGGCCCCAATTTGCATAATGATGAATGCAGAATGATAAATTCGCACTTATTAATAAACGCGCATGAATAATTTATTACGAGAAGTGTCTGTTACGTTTATTAAAGATGTCGGTAGGATAAAGCTAACCGCTACATTTACATCACCACTACAGGGTGTCCCGGACCAACAGTAACGACATTTTTGAGGTTATATAGTTTGCACAATGAGTCCGAAAACTTAACGTAACTCATAGGGAGGTGTGCACCCTTAACTATTTCAGGCGTAAATAAAAATTTAATGTAGGCGTTGCAGCGAATAAATATTGTTGCTTGGAAATGTATTAGTGTAATTAAAACGCTCTTTCGTACATCGAGGCCAATATAAATATGTTTTATATTATTGGTAGCAGCATTATATGGGACTGCGAATATAGTGTAAAAAGGAAAGCTGTCTTCTGCACGTGAGAGACTTAATATACTATAGGCTTTTTTCTACTCCGTGCAGTTCCATCATTAAACCCGCTTCTTATGCAACGTACATGATACACATACCACAAAGCTTGAAGCGATTGATTTAAGATATTTCTATTAAAATTTTACAAACTACTACGGTAAGGTGGAAAGCAATGACTAGCGGAAATTATGTTCCTGTAATTCAGTGACAAAATTATAGCTTGTATTTAATGCCAGTTTGTATCCACAAAGCACAAAGTGTTATGACTATTTAGTTCTTGCACAGTATTCCTTGTATTAGAGTAGTGAAATTTTGCGTAAAGATTTCAAGACATTTTATATTTTGAAACGCTATAGGGGCTATAGACAAACTGCTGTTGGGGGCTTATAGTTTTCAAGTCTACCATGTACTCATATTTTTTCGTGAAAAACCGCTAGTTCTAATAATCGCAAGTGGGAATATCAATTTCACATCTGATGATTCAAGAACTCAAAGTTTTTTCGGCACATAGTTTATGGGTGCCCAAAACTGAATAGGGTTGCGTTCATGCTAATTCAATAGCAGTCTTGATGACCTGTTTTATTCCGGTGTTCTCTTTCAAAGAGTGTATCTGAGTGCAGAGAAAATTATACAAGGAAACATTGACATTCTTCGTAAGCGCCTGTGTGAATGTACGAGGGCANGTATCTGAGTGCAGAGAAAATTATACAAGGAAACATTGACATTCTTCGTAAGCGCCTGTGTGAATGTACGAGGGCATATCAATAAATAAGTTACACCTCCACGTTATGGCCATGTATGAAACCTCCTATACATAGGCAACACGGCAATGACAACATACAATGTAAGTTCAATTTTCCACAGAGTCCCCAAGAGACTGTAAACATTTCTCGGAACGGTCAACCAACTTTTCAATTCCGGATGCGTAGACATCTCCTCCAGCGCTATGTAACCACCCGGAGACAGCTACTTTCACCTCCTTGTCGTTTCGGAATCGTCGCCCACCGAGATCCTTTTTCAGCTTACCGAAAACATGAAAATCGCATGGCGCTAAGTCTGGACTGTATGGAGGATGTTGCCATACCTCCCACTTGAATCGCTGCAGCAGTTCAGAAGTTTGGCGGGCCGTGTGAGGTGTTGCGTTTTCGTGCAACAAAAACCCACCGGCGCTCAATTTTCCCCGGCGCTTCTCTTTAATTGCTTTACGCAACCGGTTCAACGATGAGGAGGTGAACGCAGCTGTCTCCGGGTGGTTACATAGCGCTGGAGGAGATGTTTACGCGTCCGGAATCAAAAAGTTGGTTGACCGTTCTGAGAAATGTTTACAGTCTCTTGGGGACTATGTGGAAAAGTGAACTTACATTGTATNTGACCGTTCTGAGAAATGTTTACAGTCTCTTGGGGACTATGTGGAAAAGTGAACTTACATTGTATGTTGTCATAGCTGTGATGCCTATGTATAGGAGGTTTCATACATGGCCTTAACGTGGAACTGGAACTTATTTATTGATTTGCCCTCGTATCACTCAATATTTAATATTTATACTACAGTTTTTAAACGAGCTTTATCACCAAACACGTGGATAGCACGAACTGTGTCTATCCTTACCACAAGACTCACTGCACATAAAAAAATTCCTTCGCCCCTTTAAGTATCTGCACTTTCGGAAAATGTCTTCGAGATCTGATGCCAAATAACTTTAATGAGGAAGGTAAGGCTTACCGTCTTGTCGAAAGAGGTTTCATAATTAGGAACACCCAATTTAAAAAAAAATTATGAAAATTTGTGTTATAATTATAGACCATCAAAGTTCACGGTATTATTCGATATCATGTTAGACTTCACGCTTCTACACATACTTAAGTGCAATTTGTGAATTGACTGGTGAATTGACCAAAAAAAAAAAGTCTATCAAAAATGTTTGATTTAATTATCTTAAGTATTGCCAAGATGGAATAAAAGTTTTCCTGAGTGAACCACTTTCAGATGCTTTTAGCGAGATTGTGCAGTTCAGTCAAAGCACTGAATAAGCAGGTTGTATCTAAACTATTGTAACAAACTCCGGGATGTGATTTCCAGGATCAAAACAAGATAAAATAGTGAAATGAACATATGTGCTACAAAGTGTTATTGAGTTACAGACGTGTCACATTGTGGTAACACATATCACTGCCGTCACTTACTTTGTTGTTCCATTTGGTTTACAGACGAATGTACCAACCCACGAATGCATTACGACACAAGCGTTTATCAAGTTTTTGAAATTGTACGTCAGGTGCGAGATAAGTTTCTCGTACACAGATGGCACTTGTGTACATTCACGCCGTCAGCATGACGTGTTCGGTACAGGAGTGAGGTGACGAGGTATCGAGTGGTGAATGGAGCAATAGAGGCGTTGCCACGCCTGCAGTGCTTGCATGCCAGGCATGCAGACAACTGAGCATCGCCTGTGATGTGGCCAATAAACGACTTGTAACTCATTAACAACGCCTTGTAGGACATGTGTTCGTTAAAACATTTTTACTTGTTTTGATCCCAAGAATGACCTTACTATGTTTGTAACAATAGTTTATATAAATCCTGTAGATANAACATTTTTACTTGTTTTGATCCCAAGAATGACCTTACTATGTTTGTAACAATAGTTTATATAAATCCTGTAGATAAAAACCATCACAATAGTTGTCAGTATTTCTTAAAGAACTGGCTGTGTTCCCGACGAAGGACATCTTTGCAATCTGAAGCATATGTGTGTTTCGCTGATGTGCTGGCACGACAAGCAACACTCGCAGTACACCACCCATTATTATTACCTATCACAATAAAACATTTATCCACTTCCTGGTAGATCCCATTTGTGTCGGTATTTGCGCCTCTTTGAAATAGAAGTTTCGTCTTTCTAGGCACGTCACAGTAAGGGTCACAATACACTGAATATTATACTTAAAAGACGCCCAAATACCAGGCAAAAGGGATCTAACAGGAGAGGGATACATGTTTAATAGTGATAGAAAAATAATGGGCTATGTAGTGCCACAGCTTCTTGTTTTGCCGAAAGAACGGCAAAACACGTATATGCCTAAAATTACACAGTTGCCTTTTGTCGGGCTCACAGCAAGACCTGATAGTATTATATCTCTATGAGGCAATACGTTCTCGACGAGCTTATCCCGTCATTCCAGTCGGATGGTGGCTCCAGAAACTCGCAGAAAATTAAGTAATGGTTTCCCTTCTTCCACAATAGACCTTCTCTTTACGTTCAAATGTCCAATTCAAGTCNTCGCAGAAAATTAAGTAATGGTTTCCCTTCTTCCACAATAGACCTTCTCTTTACGTTCAAATGTCCAATTCAAGTCAGGCCTATAAGTCTTATTCTTCTCTTTCTCACACCGCTCAAACTGCCCAGTCATAATTGCACCAGTGACAAAGAAATATAAAATCTGCACTTACATTTCACATCGCTAAGAATCCGCCAGCAAGTAGAGTAAAACCAGTGACCGACATACCTGAAACAAACAATTCGTAAACACGCATTAACACAACTAGCAGGCAGCGAATAAAACAGAGAGTTGATTTTGAACAATGAGAAAGTCCTTTAATACATTCAAAAAAAGGAGCTTTAATTAATTTATGTATATTCTATATATGGTTATACTATATTAGCCCATTCAGTCTCACATTAATTTCTGAGTTCAAGTGCTGGAATCATGTAATTTTAGGCATGGACTGTAATTATGTTCAGCAATTTTCTCGCAGGCTGTAAACGTGCTCCGTCCTTGACGATATTGGTTTGAACAGCGCATGTCAAAGAGATGTAGAGTGTTCCATAAATCTGACTAGCTGCGACGGAAACCTTCAAAGTGCTGGGCGGTGATGGATTGGATTGGATTAGAAAGNAACATTTTTACTTGTTTTGATCCCAAGAATGACCTTACTATGTTTGTAACAATAGTTTATATAAATCCTGTAGATACTGCCAAAAAAAAAACCATCACAATAGTTGTCAGTATTTCTTTNAGAATGACCTTACTATGTTTGTAACAATAGTTTATATAAATCCTGTAGATAAAAACCATCACAATAGTTGTCAGTATTTCTTTAAGAACTGGCTGTGTTCCCGACGAAGGACATCTTTGCAATCTGAAGCATATGTGTGTTTCGCTGATGTGCTGGCACGACAAGCAACACTCGCAGTACACCGCCCATTATTATTACCTATCACAATAAAACATTTATCCACTTCCTGGTAGATCCCATTTGTGTCGGTATTTGCGCCTCTTTGAAATAGAAGTTTCGTCTTTCTAGGCACGACACAGTAAGGGTCACAATACACTGAATATTATACTTAAAAGACGCCCAAATACCCGGCAAAAGGGATCTACCAGGAGAGGGATACATGTTTAAAAGTGATAGAAAAATAATGGGCTATGTAGTGCCACAGTTTCTTGTTTTGCCGAAACAACGCAAAACACGTATATGCCTAAAATTACACAGTTGCCTTTTGTCGGGCTCACAGCAAGACCAGATAGTATTATATCTCTATGAGGCAATACGTTCTCGACGAGCTTATCCCGTCATTCCAGTCGGATGGTGGCTCCAGAAACTCGCAGAAAATTAAGTAATGGTTTCCCTTCTTCCACAATAGACCTTCTCTTTACGTTCAAATGTCCAATTCAAGTCAGGCCTATAAGTCTTATTCTTCTCTTTCTCACACCGCTCAAACTGCCCAGTCATAATTGCACCAGTGACAAAGAAATATAAAATCTGCACTTACATTTCACATCGCTAAGAATCCGCCAGCAAGTAGAGTAAAACCAGTGACCGACATACCTGAAACAAACAATTCGTAAACACGCATTAACACAACTAGCAGGCAGCGAATAAAACAGAGAGTTGATTTTGAACAATGAGAAAGTCCTTTAATACATTCAAAAAAAGGAGCTTTAATTAATTTATGTATATTCTATATATGGTTATACTATATTAGCCCATTCAGTCTCACATTAATTTCTGAGTTCAAGTGCTGGAATCATGTAATTTTAGGCATGGACTGTAATTATGTTCAGCAATTTTCTCGCAGGCTGTAAACGTGCTCCGTCCTTGACGATATTGGTTTGAACAGCGCATGTCAAAGAGATGTAGAGTGTTCCATAAATCTGACTAGCTGCGACGGAAACCTTCAAAGTGCTGGGCGGTGATGGATTGGATTGGATTAGAAAGAGCTTGCTATTGTTATGCCTGAAGACATCAGGAAACGACTTACAAACTAACTTATGACCTAGCTAAAACAAACACCCATGCCGAANTGTTCCATAAATCTGACTAGCTGCGACGGAAACCTTCAAAGTGCTGGGCGGTGATGGATTGGATTGGATTAGAAAGGGCTTGCTAACGTCCCCCAGTGTTATGCCTGAAGACATCAGGAAACGACTTACAAACTAACTTATGACCTAGCTAAAACAAACACCCATGCCGAACCTGGGATTTGAACCCAGAACCTCTCGCACCCGTGGCGCACCAACCGACTGCGCCATGGACGCCTTGTTCTTTAAAGAGCCGGTAACAACTTCCATTAATTTGCAACGTGTCAGCGTATTTACGGTGAATTAACCGGTTAAATTGGTGTCTTGAAAAAGCCCAAAAAATGCTTATAAATAACGTTCAAAAATACTTAAAAGAATTACAAAATATTTTTTTTATCCTATACAATAAAATTTTTAAATTGTACGCATTAATTTTGTTGCTAGAATTCAAAATATATCTTCACCTCACCAGGACACCACAAGCAAATTTCAAGTAAACTTATGATNAATTTTGTTGCTAGAATTCAAAATATATCTTCACCTCACCAGGACACCACAAGCAAATTTCAAGTAAACTTATGATAATGTTCGGGTATATTTCAGTTTAAGCTTTTGCGATAAATCTTCAAGTAAAAGTTACATGTAGTTAAACTCAAGTTGAATACGAACAAAGTGTCTGATTTAAGATATTGTTATGCGGGTCCGTAACTAAAAAGAAAAACACAAGCTGAAATCAAAAACCGTGTTGTTATAACACATTCAAATTAGCTTGGCTCAATAATTAATGTTGATATGCATACATATGTGACAAAAGTAAAAGAATATTATTATTCAATATATTTGGATTGGTCTATCTAATATATTCCTGCGTATTCGCAAAATACACAAATGCAATGAAGTGGCGGTTCCTTTGATGCCGGCATATCGATTAGCTGATTGGCCACGCGATGATCTGAAACTGGCCTTGTGTCTGATTGGCTTGCGTTCTGCCATAGAAATCGGAGGTTATGGATCATGGACTGCACGGGTAGGGGACCTCCTTTGGGGGAATCCATCTGGTCGCTGGAGGCGTCGTGGATTACCCTTCCATATCAACCGAGACTGGTAACCCATCGTCCACCCCAGAAAGGGTGGATAATGCGTACAACCACCTGTTTTTCGCGAAAATATTTGTGAATAGCTTATACTTGAGCTTCGTACGTGCACACTTGAAAATTTCCTTTGATTACTGGCCACGTGTGATATGTGAGAAGACATTCACTACTCGTCTGGGCCAATCATAAGTGCGATGAGAAGACAGTCAACGAAATAATTGCTTGTACATGGTCAGCAATATATATATATATATATAAAGCTGCTCCAACAAAACATTTTTTTCCGTAAACAAAACTTGAAAAGCAATTGAAATCATTATATTAATATAACTCAATACGTGCTTTAATTAACAAAACCTATGTGTTGTTCCAAAAATAACCTAGACTGTAAACAAAATATTTTGTTGTATCAACTGTATGCATTTGTTTAGCCATACATTTTATTGCCTTCGGTCGAAAATTTCTGTTATTTGTGGCTATTAGGATAGTGGCTGCATTTGTTAGTGTATTAACTGATGCTTTATATACGTATCAACATCCTAATAAACCAAGTTCAACTAAAAACCAAATTGTGAAGCTTTAAAATTTAAAATATTTATTTGCGCACGTTGACTAGTATTATATAAAAACATATAATTTTTAATACACACATATATACATAAGGGTTTAAATATATATCTTAGTTACTTAAGTTGAGGTCTCTAAGAAGTAGCGTTCGAACGCAGCTCATTTATGTTCGAATCTCAGTTGGGGTTCAAATATATTTTATATTAACTGAAACTTTTTAACGCACTAAGAGCCAAATTAATATTTTATTCCCCCAACCAAATCTATGTTCTGTGCAACTAAATATCAATAAAATAAAATTAGTTTTCAACAGCAAAATATTTTATTGCTTCTTAACAAAAACTATATTATTTGTTCCAAACAAACTTTGTTTTATTCAGCAAACCCGTTTTTCTCAGTGTGGGCTTAACCCGTTCACTCTCCGTGTTTATGATGGAGGATGTGTTGCACATTAGGGATGTTCATGATCGGCACTGTGCTCAACAAGAAATTACTGGGTGTGGTCTTCAGCGTCTTCCTTCTGAGCCGTTTGATGTGCGAACAATCGAGAACTTATTTCATGTTATAAATGAGTTATCGACATATTATAACACGCAAATAACCAATTAAAATTACACATGAAAATATTAAACAACACTTAAAATGAAAATTTTCTTAAATCGTACACTGTAAGTAATTACTATGAATCCGAAATTATAACGTGAAAAAGTAGAATTTTTGCAAAAGCGGTTAAGCTGATCCTTAAGGACTCGAGTGAGGCTGTGTTAGAATTTAATTTAGTATATTTGTATTTTAGTATTTAATAGAGTGCCGTGCATGTTGATGCATGGCACAATTGTATTTTATAATGGACACATGTGCGCATGCGTCAAGCGCGGCGCGCGCCCTGGGTCGGCGTAAGTGATAGTGGGTCCTATCTTGGTAGGCGATACTCTTTGTCTGGCCCGCGATGACGTCACAGAATGCGCTGATGCGGAGTCGTGACCGAGCTGTCAGTCTGTCGTGAGGCGAGTCTTGAACTAGTGAGCTTACAGTGCGGATGTGTGTGTGTGTCCACACAAAGGGGCGTTGTGATAGCAGCTGAGGCGGGCAGCGTTGACAAGGTGTGTGGTTGTACCAAGTGACGGGACTCTTCCTGTGTGAAGCCACCAGGTGAACTTGTTTCGTACGGTCTGGATAAACTCAGGTGTGCGACAATGAACGAGCGGAGCTGTCGCGATGTAGGATTACGTGGTTTTTGGTTTTGAAGACCAAATAAAATGTGGGCGGTCTTACACTGAAGAGCCAAAAAAAACTGGTATAGGCGTGCGTATGCAAATAACAGAGGCATGGTACCAATCAGAGTAACGCGATGTTGTTGGCAGCGCCTATAAAAGACAACAAACGTCTGGCAAAGTTGCTAGATAGGTTACTGCTGCTACAATGGCAAGTTATCAAGATTTAACTGAGTTTGAATGNACGAGAGATGGGACATAGCATCTCCGAGGTAGCGATAACATTTGGATGTTCGCGTACGACCATTTCACGAGTGTACCGTGAATATCGGGAATCCGGTAAAACATCACATCTTCGACATCGCTGCGGCCGGAAAAATATCGTGAAAGAACGGGACAAACGACGACTGACGAGAATCATTAAACGTGACAGACGTGCAACCCTTTCTCAAATTGGCGCAGATTGGATTTGTGGACTGTCCTGCAGGATTCATGATGTGAATTGCCTCCTGCATATCTTCAGACATTAGTCGAGTCCATGCCACGTCGTCTTGCGGCAATTCTGCTTGCTCAGGGGGTCCCTACACGATGCAGGTGTATCCGTTTTTTTGGCTCTTCAGTGTATAACTGTGGGCTTCCAAGGCCGTTGTCCAGAGAACGAGACTTGCCCCCTGATACCGTCGCGCTTATGGGTAGACTCGGTGCGATAGTTGACGAGGTAAAATGTGTAACGAATTTTCCTGGTGAGAAATATACTGCATGGAAAATAAAGTCTGTGGCGAACAGACAAAGGTGACGTCACGACCAGCTGCTGTGGCCGGTGGGATTGCATCGTCCAAAGAAGCCCGTCAACACCTTTGTGGCAAAGGTGGTTTCTCCACAAATAACTGCGGCATCATAAACCAGGTAACATCCAGTTGGTTCGTTTTGTAAGCACGGAGTTTGTGGGTGTGTTTGAATGCGTATTTGGAACACGCACACAAGCCAGATTACTGATTCCCGCGACAGCTTCCAAAGTAGTTATTTTAGTGTTTCGTGTACTTGCTGAAGTAACGTTCATAAGGAAAAGCGAGTAACTTTTTGATGCAGGAGTGAATAAACGGCAGCCGCCGCATAGTTGTGGTTGCAATGCAATGCGCACCCTTGATGTTAATGTTTGAACTGCGCCTCCGACTTAGTGGAGGCAACTGTGGTGTTCTAGGAGATGGAAATGCCATTTATAGTACATGAGTTTTTAATGGGACTTATGGATGAAGGGAATATCCATTGTTGTTTACGGCGTCAACAGGAATAATCTCTACGCTAGTCCAATTATTTGGTCAGGTTTTGCTGCATTTTAGAGTAAATGTAATTTTATTTTATCCGGCATTTATATATATTTTAAGTGACCTTTTTATCTAATTTCGTTGTTGTTACCTTTGGTTTTTTTTTTTATCATTTTAATAGTTGAATATAAATTTTGTGTTGTATAATCATATTTCAGAAAGTCGCTGATAGCTGTCCAAATATGTCCGAGGCTTCAGAAAAGCAGCAAATTTTAAATATGTTTTTCTAAAGGTGCTTTGAATCTGAAATTAAAGGAGTATATGACCCAGGATTGTTGGACGTCAGGTATTGTAACCCAGTATTATGAGTGTTGAATTTAATGGTACCACCGACGAAGTCATTGCCAGTTATGGTCACTCTATATTTTCAGACTTTTATGAGAGGCAAGCAAATACGTCTTGAGAGCATTCTGTATGATAAACTCTACTTGTGGGTTCTCGTGAGTAACGAGTGTGGACTGTATTGTAGTCATACAGAGATGCAAGTGCTTCTCATCCATGTTGTGTTGGTGCATTTGACTGTTTGTTCTGCTGAAACTATAAGTAGTAAACGAGTCGTGAAGTTTCTTGGTGAGTTTTACTGGACCCTGAACAGTCTGTCACATTAAAGACACATTATATGAAAAATTCAAATAAACTAACTGAGCTGCCCCACACCAGAGGTGGGACTGTAGCGTTCATTTCGGACACCGTCGATAGTCTCTTGTTCAAAGATGGTTGCGATTTGGTAATTTAGTATTTTAGTAAGTTTCGTTACATAATAAATACTAAATATTGAAATACTAAATACATCATAATTTTTGTCAACTAATTCTGGTTACGTAGTAAGCTTTTATTCAACTAAAAGTGCCAATTCGGACACGGCATGAGGAAGTGAGTGGAGTGATTTAGGCGGCTCTGAACATCTGGGTCTTGAGAGCGAGGTGAGTATGGAGCGGCGCTTGAATGCAAGGGCGGGAAAAAACGGGAGATCCCAGAGAAAACGAGCCGACAAGCGGCATCGTCCGGCACGGTTCTCACTTGCGAAAGTACGGGGGTACCCCGCCAGGAATCGAACCCTATTTGCTTTGGTTGTGTTGCGAGTAGTCTAGCAACCACACCACCACGGCCCCCGCAATACAAAAGGACATACGTCAAGATTTAGGTTGGATTATGTAAAAATGGTGTGTATTTGCAGCCAATACTTTATCTTGAGCCGTACGCAACTTAGTAAATAAGTTCAGTACATTTTTCAGCTGTGTGTGTGTATATACTGTGTGTTCGTGTAATATACATAATGATATTTTATTGTTTGTTGTGCGTCCACGTTCAGTGCCTTCTGGCAGTTTCTCTTGTTATTGGGTCGCCTCTCATAAGCTTCGACTGTTGAGGATCTAAAGTCTAAGTAACATAAGAAATGCTATTTATGATGGTAGTTGTTGTGTGTTGCAGGGAAGGAAGAGCCGACAAGTTGGCTGGCAGGAGCGAGCAAGGAGGTGTCTGCTGCCTTGTCGACAGGGCTGCAAGAAGCCAAGTTATGTGCCAGGGGACACGCCCACTCCGCCCACGAGTAACAGCCTGGCCACGCCCACTACACCCAGCCAGCCGGCGGGCGAGGCGAACACGCGCCGTGTGGGAGACTGCCAGCGGCAAACACAACACAGCTGCCTCAGTGACATACCTACCTACCACGTATGCCGACCTGCGAGGTCACCCATCATTTTCTCCATCGACACTCTGAAAAACACCTTCTTTGCAGAACATCTCGATTAGTTGCCGCTAAGTAAAGTTTTCTTTAACCCCTTAACTCACGCATTAATTTTTCCATCCAGGTGATGCAAAAGATAAGATTGTTGGTCTGTGACGTACTGACGAATTCCTTGTTATAACGTGCAAGAAGGAACTTATAAAAATAATTTATTCTGGTCTATGGCACCGGCATCAACCAATGACAACATGTCCGTGTACGAGCAGCAGCCAATAGCATTGCCCCGGGAAAGGCGCTGTTTTTATTGATGCTAGTGTCTACCCTTGTAGGCTACAGATTGGCCTTAATTATTTTGCAACACATCATACGTGAACGAGTGCACGCAATGTAATATGTTATGGGGTTAACACTTAACATTGCGAGTACGGTGCAGACTTGCAGACAATTAAGTGAAAGTGGAAGTGGAGGTATTTGTGGGGCTATTGACCCTTTTACGACCATATTGATTTAGTGTTTCTGGTGTTGCAAATTATGAATATTTTGATAAGTGCTGTACTTAAGATGGCAAAGTACTGGTTTGGTTATCACAACCAACAAGCTGTAGGCTCTGTGCTCCGTGATCAGTATTTTAACCAATCGTAACGCAGAGCAATAACACGGTTTAGGAATCAATTACACTTAGGGAAGGTCATTGCGCACTGAGCCTCACAGAGTACAGTACCTGTCAAATATGAACCTCCCGTGCAACAAGTTGACGATTGCCTACAATGGCCATGAAAGGGTTAACATCGAAGTTTTGAGAGCCAATGAGGGTAAAAGAAGGTGGATCAGCGTCGGAATGAGAAGGCGAAAGAAACGGGACACCTACGAGAAAACCCAACGACCAGCGGCATCGTCCGGCATGATTCCAACTTGCAAAAATCCGGGAGCCACACCGTCTGGAATCGAACCCGGTTTCCTAAGGTGGGAGGCGAGTGGTCTGACCACTACACCACCGCGGTGCTTACTGGCAGGCTAGAAGTGAGCCACGTATTCATTACTACATGACCATCAGTTCTGTTGGTGTCTATATACCCTGGGGGCCGCGGTGGTGAAGCGGCTAGTACGCTCGCTTCCTATCAAGGTGAAACTGGTTTGCTTCCCGGCGGAGTCGCTCCCGAGTTTTCGCACGTGGGAATCATGCCGGACGATGACGCTGGCCAGCGGGATATTCCTGGTGATCTCCCCCCCCCCNCACCTTTCTTTTCGGCCCATCTCGGTGCTTTCTCCTTTCACCCTCATCAGCTCTCAATAAAGACCTCGTTTGGAGCCACCCAAATATCTCCGCTCCACTCTGTTTTCCCATTTTCAACAGTGAATTTGTTTTGCACAGCGATATGCTGTATAACGTTCATTAGCAGTCAGCTCTCTGGCACTATAATGCCGATTTGAAAGTTTCCCAATCAGATGTTATTTCCTGCGTAGAGAGCTATAAAGGCCATCGCGTCCGTTTGAGGAATTTATATTTTGAGTGTCGTTGACGTAAAATTAAGTAGCAGAGAGATGTATGAAAACTGCCGGCGAAGTAATAGTTATTCACCCGTGTCTTCAAAGAATGCAGATGTCGTAACGTTGCGACAGAATCTGCACAACTCAGTTAAATTCAGGCGACGTATTATATTACGTCGGCACCACTCCAGGTGTTATTACACTATCACCGAGTGTAACACGTGCTACAATTTGAAAAGAATATTTCTCAGCTGCTAAAAAAATTACTTGCGTTATTAATTAAGAACAGAGAGATAAAACCGGCGCTTTTAATGCGATCTCCTGCTGCACACGCCAGAACATCGGCGTAACAAGCCAGCAACATGTAGCAACGCCTAAGCCAATCGCAGCCTGCAGCACATCCAATACGGAAGATTTTGCAGCACGCAACCGCCAATCGGACACAAGAACCGTTCCCAGAAACTCTCGCATCTAATCAGAAGATGGATACGGCCACATCAACGGAACCACCATGTCATTTCGTCTTTAAGTACTTTCCTTCTTTGTAATGACGCGATGTCCGGTTCTCCCTATTCGCAAGGCACGGCGATATAGAAAGAAAACTTGTCTTTCAAAACGAAAAGCTTCTGAAATTTTTTTCTTTTTTTTTTTTTTGCTCATAGTTATAGTTAAGGGCAGTGATATTTCGCGAAAAGATTTCGAGACAAGATACAGTCCAAAGTACTGTAGGCTGGTCCCGCTTCTTTAAATAGCTAATAAATGTTCTCGTCACGAAGGTTCAGTGTCGGAGTTACTTAGTCCTGAGTGGCTTGGTCAAAGACGGTCACGGCACGAGCAGCCAATGGAGGTGTAACAACAGCTGAGGTGTGTATATAGTATTGAAGTCTACTGTGTGCTCCGATTTTTACGCGAAAAGTCACTGGCCCTAGTTATAGTAAATTAATAAAATTAATGACCATTTGTCTGCGAGGCAACACTCGATCTGTAGATATGTGACATTTTGTTTCTGGGCGTGTGAGCTAAATCAAATTATTTCCAAAAACGCTTTGAGGTTAAAAAGTTTTAGATCTGTTTTATTGTTATTGATTGGAAAATTTCGTCAATTCATATTAGGACTTCTAACACAGGCATATTTCTGTTGTGTTTCCAATTGGATCTTATTTAAATAGGAACGCGCATGTGAACTCTGAGCCAATAACAGAGCTGCATGGAAACAAGCAGCCAATCCGGTACACCTGGTAGGTTGTTGAACTGGTCACACTCTGCGGCAGCAGCCAATAAAAATTAAGTTGGCGAAGAGTTCCCCATTGGCTATACTGCCATCTGACGAGTAGATAAGCAGGAGCCTATTGGTGTAAGTGAGTGCTCTATTGTATAATATTGCATTATATTGTTACATTCCTTTACATTTACTACCCTTAAATTAAAAAAAAATATATTTCTATCTGCGTTGTTATTATAAAACATTTTATTCGGTAATTTGTGAGGCCCTCCTCCATTTAAAAAGCAGAACGAAGAGATAAGCAGATACCCTTAATGACATCACCACCAAACACCCTTTAAGAGGATTACCGAAATTAACTTGCACCTAATGTTATTAACTTCCAAGATAAATTAACCCCGTCTTGAAGTACAGCGGAAAATAAATAGTATCAAAACAAAAGAGGCAAGTCATATTATGGGTTCTACAATTCTTGTAGAAATATACGCAATAGGTTTGGACACGATTTATTTCATTTTTATCTCTACGCTTAAACTTTGGGAACTACGGCATAGTGTAGCTACAGAAGCGCAAGTACATTAAATGTTATATAACTCTGAAAACGAGGATAACGCGATTATAATTATATTATTTCGGGAAATCTTATCACGCAACAAAACTAAAGGATATCAGAAATAATTTCCATAAATATTACTTTTGCACGTAACTCAAATGAACGCAGTTGATAGGGCCACTCGATTTTCGAGGGAATAATTCCTGTAAAGATGTATTTGATAATATTTTTGCTGGCATTGTCTTTCGAGATTTTATTTTTATTGATACGCTGTGTGTAGGGCCAATGACTTTTCGCGTAAAATTCGGAGTAGACTTTAGACTTCAATACTATATACACACCTCAGCTGTTCTTATACCTCCATTGGCTGCTGGTGCCGTGTCCGTCTTTGACCAAGCCACTCACGCCTAAGTAACTCCAACACTGAACCTTCGCGATTCGTGCGCAAACGGTTAACACGAACCAGAACATTTTTTAGCCATTCAAAGAAGCTGGACCACTCTACAGTACTTTGGACTGTATCTTGTCTCGAAATATTTTCGTGAAATATCACTTCCCCATAAGTATGTGTATTACAAATGTTCGGTACCGGGGAAAAAAATCATTTTGATTTGTCTAACCAGGTGCTGAAATGTCTACTCACAAAAATACACCGCCAGTAAGCGAAAGTAAACTGCAGATTTGCACGGAGGATAATTAAATCTAGCTTGAGTGTGGCACTTAAAGCGGAAATCAGGTGATCCATGCAAAGTGTATAGATAGTGATTTATAACGAAAATGTTCGAGAGCATGTTAGTTTCCAACGTCCTATGCACGTGTCGGCAACATTTCTCTCCTCACTGGCTGCAGTCTATATGAGGTACTTTTTCCGGGTTTGACTGGTCCGTGAGATTTGTGTTGCGCTGGCACTGGACGTACAAGACTCGTCTGGAAAAATCTACGAATGTATCGTCTGATCATATAAGTGTTAGGAAACCATGGTCATTTGGACACTTCCTTCACTTAAGAAATATAAATGTACACACACAAATGTGGTAGTTTCACACTTTGTATGTGTAGTTTTGGAAAACAACCATAGTAAGAGTAATTCTACACAAAACAGTTTACGTCTAAAAAATTTCAAAATCGTAAATGGCAATGCCACAATTGTATAATTATTTTTTATAAAGTCATGGTATTTTTGGTAATGTTAATTAGTGGGTAAGAGTAATTCCTCATAGAAGACTATGTAATATCCATTTAGAAAATAAACATGTTCCCACGGGAAGAATCACAGACAGTGTAGGTGGGGCTTAGAGGGTCAACCTCTCTGGTTGGCACCGAGAGGGCACTCTTCGGGGATCCTCGGGTCAACCCGAGTGGCGAGGAGGTGGCTGTGGTCACCAGAACGAGATAGCAGAGACGGGAGTGGGGGGTGCAGGCCTTCGACAGGCCTGGACATAATGTTTTGTTAACCTCGGGACTTGAGTGCCGAACACACTCGGGAGGCCAGAGAAACTNTGGTTGGCACCGAGAGGGCACTCTTCGGGGATCCTCGGGTCAACCCGAGTGGCGAGGAGGTGGCTGTGGTCACCAGGACGAGATAGAAGAGACGGGAGTGGGGGGTGCAGGCCATCGACAGGCCTGGACATAATGTTTTGTTAACCTCGGGACTTGAGTGCCGAACACACTCGGGAGGCCAGAGAAACTNTTCGACAGGCCTGGACATAATGTTTTGTTAACCTCGGGACTTGAGTGCCGAACACACTCGGGAGGCCAGAGAAACTTGTTCACACACTGAAGGCCCAGTTTGAGGAGCTTGCGTGAAGCAATTTAATGTTCTAAAACAAATAACGACACATCCGCGATAATTCCTTGCG
Source organism: Clitarchus hookeri (assembly GCA_002778355.1). Lineage (NCBI taxonomy): Eukaryota > Metazoa > Arthropoda > Insecta > Phasmatodea > Phasmatidae > Clitarchus > Clitarchus hookeri. The sequence goes on along the minus strand of NQII01005221.1, from coordinate 69,554 downwards.
TGCACTTAAAATTATTATGATGACTCTTAATTACGGTAATTCCCTCGTAGATTCTTCATCGCACTCCCTGAGCTAGCTGGCGTTGTGTTACTTATAGTCAATAATTGGAATGCTACAAGAAGTTGTGAGATTCGGCGAAATACAAAAATAAATAGAAAACTCTGTTTAAAACACACTAATGTATAGTTAAATTAACTAGAAAGTTTGTGTTAGATTACACTTTTAAAAATAAGTGTAAAAAAAGCAACACAGAATACTGAACCTCTTCATTTTTGATTTTATAACTGTACTGGCATTGTATTAACACGCTGTTATCATTGTAATAATACATGTTCAATAGTGTACTTTTACAGTAACTAATTATATGTAAATTTATGTTAATAGCTTGAGTGACGATACCACTATTACGAATAAATAAATAACGAATTTACATGCATAAACTCAAAACCCATATTCTTGAGTATATAGCTGTAAAATTTTCGTTTTATGTAATGACCGTCCGAAGTGATTTGTTTAAACAGCTCAGTCCTCCCACGCTTACAACGACATACTCTTTATCACTTGTATCATTCAGCAAAAATAAGCACGGCGGGGCATAAAAAAGTGTTTTGCAAACGACGACCAGTATTGTAAGACATTACCTGATTATGCCAAGCACAGTCAATACTTGCATCTATCGCTTCACTGTTATATCACATATAGTTTCAAATATATTATTCCAGGTAACGATCATTGTCAATCATGAGTTTCCGTTCGTCTAGTGATTGTGGCGACCGGCTATTACTCAGGATGGCATGGTTTGGAATCACGTAAAAGCCGAGGGGCCACGGTGGTGTAGTGGTCAGACTACACGCCTCCCACCTAGGTGAATAGGGTTCCATTCCTGACGGGGTCGCTCCCGGATATTTGCATGTGGGAATTGTGCTGGACGGTGCCACTGATCTGTGGATTTTCTCAGGGATCTCCCGTTTCCCTCGCCCTTGCATTCCGGCGCTGCTCCATACTCACCTCGCTTCACCCTCATCGGCTCCCAAAACCTCTTCACTCAGTCAACTGTTTGTGCGTTTGTTTACCAGCGCATAAAGATTTCTCATATTCCTAATCAATGCAAAAAAAAGGCGATAAAACGTCAGACTTTAACCGACTTTGAAAGTCGTCGAGAGCAAAACCAATATTTTCTCAAAATTTGTTTTGGTTAGACCCAGTGCAACCACTATTTATGACTCTCCGCTTGATTCCGTACTTAATTAAATACTTCGGTAAATGTGAACAAAAATAAGTTTCTAAACTCCACATGCATTTGGAAGCAAAACTGAGAAGAAATCCATATATCAATGGTAAAAAAAATATTTTATTTTAATATTCGTTAATAAAGGCATATTAATACTGAGCGGTTGCCTTTGATGCAGAGGAATTTAATTCATTTAATTAACTTAAAATCTGAAAATAATTTGTCAAAGTAAAGAATGAACCCATCAGAAATGTGTGAAAAGGTGTTTTCAAGACAACTCTTTGATAAATNAATAATTTGTCAAAGTAAAGAATGAACCCATCAGAAATGTGTGAAAAGGTGTTTTCAAGACAACTCTTTGATAAATATCTTAAAAATTCCTTCATTTGGCAACATTTTCTTGGATATAATTGCTGCCAAAAAATTGAAGCGTTGTATATGAAGTTGCGATAAAACATTAATCACGGGATTCCTTTCAAAACTAGTTCCCAATTACACATTGCAAGTAGGAAATACCGATATTCCCGAAAAGAGATTCTGTCGAGTTGTATTTTAAAACCGTTTAACTCAGATCCACTTTCGTGATTGGATATTTCTAAGTGCCATGCGCCTTCGATGCGTGCCAGCACAGATATTCAATTTCAGAGTAACCTAACTCGAACTTGTCCAGTAAAGTAGCGAAATGTCTTCTCAGTATGATACAAAGCCAGAGGAGTGGAGTAGAGAGATTTNTTCGAACTTGTCCAGTAAAGTAGCGAAATGTCTTCTCAGTATGATACAAAGCCAGAGGAGTGGAGTAGAGAGATTTGGGCGGCTCTTAACATCGAGGTCTTGAGAGCCGATGAGGGTATGTAGCGAGGTGAATATGGAGCAGCGCCGGAATGCAAGAGCGGCGGAAACGCGAGATCGCCGAGAAAAACCACCGAGCAGCGTCATCGTCCGGCACGATTCCCACGTGCGAAAATCCGGGGGCGATCCCGACAGGAATCGAACCCGGTTAGCCTTGCTGGGAGGCGAGTAATCTCACCACCACACCACTGCGGCACCTTACATCCAGACAGTTTAGGTAGTCTGGGGCGGTGGTGTAACGCGGTTAACCAGATATACGCCCAGTTCCCCACACAGAGTAGGTAAATACACACTCACGACGTGGGGCTGCATTCCTTTGATGTGGGCGTGCCCTTTCTCTGATTGGCGGCGCGAAGCTATCAGAACGAGCCTTGTGTCTGATTGACTACAGGGGGCTGCTAAATGTTCCTTATTGGTTACGCTGCCGGCTGGCAAGTAAGTTACTAGCAGCTNTCTGATTGACTACAGGGGGCTGCTAAATGTTCCTTATTGGTTACGCTGCCGGCTGGCAAGTAAGTTACTAGCAGCTTTTTCGGGAACATTGTTTTATCTACGAAGATAATCTATGACATAATGCGAGCACGCCATTATGAACTGTTATCTATTTGGGTTAGAGTAAGAAACGACATAACGAATAAAGTTAATGGTCCAACGCCGAACGAACTCTAATGAAACGTTTGTTACTTTTAAACGTGTCACCTAGTAACAACGCGAATATCGCATATCTACCTATTGGTATACACGTAGACTAAAGATGAGGTAGACCGTTTCTTCGTCTTCTGCACATGTACCCAACATTGACCTACCCCAAAGGAACACAACTACCATAATTACATGGTCAACAGTAAGGAACGTGTTTGTTTGTATATCGATTTTCAAAAGACAACCGCTTTTATATTAATAAAATACTTATATTTGTTTTAATTTAATCAAACTGCATTACAAATTGGCTACAGAAATTATAAAAACTTATCAGAGCACATAAGCACTTGTTTCCTAATCAGTATCCTAACCTCAAAGCAAATCCATGCCATTTTTGTTGGACGTGTAGGAATAGCATCAGTTGAATTTTGGAAGACGCAGACCGGTTTTGCGCAGCCAGCGAGATTGGTCTACCTTATATTTAGTCAATGGGACCGCACCTCAAGAGGCATTTTTACTTTATCTTACAACTCACATTATTGGCTAGTCATCAGCCAATGAGTTGCCGAGTTTATTCTGTCCCAATCAGATGTTATTCACAGTTTAAAAGTATTCACGATCAATTGTGCAATTTTGTATCGTTGTAATAATAAGTAAATACGCTGGAAAAACACCAAGGCTATTCGAGCCAACGTGTCTTCAATGTCACTCTAGCTAGTTCATTATTAAATATTTAATAATTGGTTGGTCAAGTTTTTACTGGATTATATTCTTTGCACGCCAATAATAAACGTTTTTATATAGAGTTCTAGAGTCCTCTATGGCCTAATTAAATGGTACAGTGACTTCATGCATGTAATACAGCGAATAACGAAACAATATGGTCGGATATTTGTACAGAACGTTGAATCCTAAAAAAAAAATAACTTTTCCATGATAAAACGAAGTCTCTAAGATTAGATAATTCTAGGCACTAGTGAAGTAAATATTGCATACCAGGGACACCCGCATTTCATGAGAAGATCTCCGCACAAGCTAAACTCCAATACACTCCAAGNGTAAATATTGCATACCAGGGACACCCGCGTTTCATGAGAAGATCTCCGCGCAAGCTAAACTCCAATACACTCCAAGGGTACCAGCAGTTTCCTTTTGCTTATTGGTGGAATGTGTCTGAGAGAATACATTTTCATAGTTGGCTGGCCAATCAGAAATAAGTTACTTCGATCCTGTACGTCTCCGATTCGTGAACAGACACTTATGACCCGTCACCCCATAACAAAAGTGTATCTGAGCTAAAGTGCTATGAAATACAACTTGTCGTGTAATCTTTTCGAAATTTCGGGTATCCCTATGTATAGGGCCAGTGACTTTTCGCGTAAAAATCTGAGCACACAGTAGACTTCAATACTATATACACACCTCATCTGTTGTTACACCTCCATTGGCTGCTGGTGCCGTNTCTGAGCACACAGTAGACTTCAATACTATATACACACCTCATCTGTTGTTACACCTCCATTGGCTGCTGGTGCCGTTTCCGTCTTTGACCAATGCACTCAGGACTAAGTAACTCCGACACTGAACCTTCGCGATTCGTGCGCAAACGGTTAACACGGACCAGAATATTTTTTAGCCATTCAAAGAAGCTGGACCACCCTACACTACTTTAGACTGTATCTTGTCTAGAAATATTTTCGCGAAATATCACTGCCCCTATATATAAGTGTACATTTTGTTTCCAAGAGAAAAGCAGTTTGCATGGTAGCGTTGGTAAAGCTGCACTCAGGTAAGGTCCCTTAAACTTACTCAGAGCCTGTGTACACAGTTGTGCACAGTACGCACGAGTAGGTAATTATGGTCGGTAGGTACTGCACCTTGCGAAGATAAACTACCAATGGTCTTCCCTGTGGGTAAGTGATTCGCAAACCGTCATACTGGTCGAGGTCATAGCTGGTTCATATAAATGTAGTCAGACATATAGCTTACAGCTCATTTGCTATGACTGCAAAACAGTTGCTGTGTCTACTTAAGTACAGCACGCGTCATTATATATGTTTTGCAACACCTGATATCGTCAACTAAAGTGGGTCTGAAGGGTTCAAGGACTTCAGGCTCCTGCCTACCTGGAGCTTGTACGGCATTGCAGTGTGTTTGAAATACGCGTTTTTCTAAGAAACTATTAAACTATAGTCTAATGCGCTGATCTACAAAAAGAAGACACGATTTAGAGGAGAGATGTTCTGTGCTTTCAGGAAACCACGTACATTAGAAACACAATTTTAGATTGCTCCAAGATGTCTCAAAACTGTCTTTTTAAAGTGCTGTATCTCAAAATATACGCACAATATCCATATAAACCTACCCTGGGACCTACATTGAAAATTGCTACAGACTTTCCACCCATAAAATAATAGGGCCACCGCTGAAAGTCCCTTAGCTGCACCCAATGCGACGAGAACACTGAACGCCAAGTTAGAGCCTTGCGCTTAGTGGACATCGGGCACTTGATGCGCGTGGGAGTATCGCCCTTATCGCTCCCACACTTCTCGTCAAACGCGGAGAAAGCTCCTGGAAGGAGGGAGCCAAAACATCCTCCCAAATATTTGTTGTACAATAAAAACTGGCCTCAGTGCATTTCCACTTAATGGNAAGGAGGGAGCCAAAACATCCTCCCAAATATTTGTTGTACAATAAAAACTGGCCTCAGTGCATTTCCACTTAATGGCTTTGAGTGCCTGTGGGTTCAAACATGTTTCCAATTGTTAATCTGTAAAGCAAAGAGCAATGTTTAGCATTCTCAATATTTTGAAAACGAGTACAATCCATTGTGTGCGTCCAGCCAGGAAGCAGTGTGAAAAACCTGTGGTCTGACTGCACAGGTGCCAATATCGGCCTCTAATGTGCGCAGTTATTGTAGATAGTAGTGCGGGACCACAGCCAGTCAGTTTACATTATGCGAGCTCTCCATAATTAATGACTGAGGAAATTGCTGATGAGGCGGGCAAACATCGAAAGTCCGGGCATGAATGACTCATTAATATTAAACAGGAGTTGCGTGTGTTTTTTTGTTGGTATTTACGTGGCCACAAAGCAGCAACGACGGCTATCAAATATTTACGGCCTGATTAATTCGTTAGCAGCAGCAGCGGTCCCGGGAGTGTAGGTGAGTGTCTGGCGGGTTCCATAGCCCTTCCTATCGCCAGGCGTAGCTGGCCGGGTCTACTGAGTTGCGGGTTGCCTCAGGCGCAACTGCAGGCGTCCAGCGTACAGCGTGGTTGACACAGGACAGGGCCTGCAGGTTCTTATTAAGGTTTTTTCCTGGTTGAATATTTGGCATAGAGAAATACATGTTAACGAAATTCTGTGTTTTAAACCAATTATGAATATAAATACTTGAAACAAGTACCTAAGTGTAATAAATGATAATTGCAAACTCTGTATCGAGGCAAATAGAAAAATTAGTTTTTCAGTAGTTTTTATTTAGTTATTAAGTTTTATNATAATTGCAAACTCTGTATCGAGGCAAATAGAAAAATTAGTTTTTCAGTAGTTTTTATTTAGTTATTAAGTTTTATGATAATTCCAGGAAAAATTCTAAAAATTTATTTTTATCAAAGACTTAAGTAGCAAATAACCATGCATTTTTCCGTTGAAAAAAGTTACCAGTGTAATATACCTTAAACAGGAACGCCAAAAAAAGATTTTCTTTAACATGTGTTTCCCTATACCAAATTATCAACAAGTAACAGCCTAAAGTTTGATAATAATGTGTATATCAACATTTAAGAAACTTACAAACTTTCCTTCGGAAAGTAGGCTAAAAACATAAACAGGTAACTAAAAAACATGTAAAATTTGAAATTTTTATTTGCACACATTGTCTATTATTTAAAATGTATATTTTTAAAAACGTTCCTGTTCGTCAGTTGTCACTTTAGCTAAGTTTGCAAGGGCGTGACGCTTGAGAGCAAACAATTTCGGTTCGGATCTTGGTTGGGTTTCCAATTTAATTTTATATTAACCAAAATGGTTCAATTCACGTAGAGTCAAACAAATCTTTAGTTGGGCCAACCAAATCTTTGTTTGGGGCAAACAAATATGATCAACAAAATAATTTGGTTTCAACAACCAAATATTTAATTTCCCACATACAATCGATTTGGTTGCGCCAAACAAACTTAGTTTGAGCCAACAAATCCTTTTTCACAGTGCGACCCAGGTACGAAGAGTTGATGATGAAAAGGGCGCATTAACGTGCCCCGGTGTTAAGCCAGAATGTTTATCAGTGTACGGCGTACAAACTAACTTATGACATAACTGAAACTTACGCCCATGACTTGCCTAGGATNTTTAGCTAAGTTTGCAAGGGCGTGACGCTTGAGAGCAAACAATTTCGGTTCGGATCTTGGTTGGGTTTCCAATTTATTTTTATATTAACCAAAATGGTTAAATTCACGTAGAGTCAAACAAATCTTTAGTTTGGGGCAAACAAATATGATCAACAAAATAATTTGGTTTCATCAACCAAATATTTAATTTCCCACATACAATCGATTTGGTTGCGCCAAACAAACTTAGTTTGAGCCAACAAATCCTTTTTCACAGTGCGACCCAGGTACGAAGAGTTGATGATGAAAAGGGCGCATTAACGTGCCCCGGTGTTAAGCCTGAATGTTTATCAGTGTACGGCGTACAAACTAACTTATGACATAACTGAAACTTACGCCCATGACTTGCCTAGGATTCGAACCCAGGACCTCCCGAACACGAGACCGGTGGTGCGCTAACCGACTGCGCCACGGGCGGTCGGCTCGACTGAGTATAGAACTGTGGAGTGCTGATTGGTGCCGCCTTACGACGCGAGGTTGTAGGATCTTGAAGTCAGCAATCGCTTGCCTTCGCAGTTGAAAACGGAATACTCTGTGATGATGTTTCACCGCCGTCATTTTTAATTTGTTGAAAATGTAAGCTTTATTGGGGAATGTTTTCCGTTGCAAGCGCGTCGTTTCAGCAATCATCTCCCTAGCATCGCGAATGCCGTGTCATACTAGATGCTGGTAACGATGCTCACATACCAGGTAAATTTCCCTATATTCTTCTGAAACTATTGGTTTGGCTTCTTAACATGTTATCACGCGTACACTCGTTCACATGTGACACGTTGCAGAGTAGGAGAAGCCATGGTCAGTACTGTACAGTGTCATAAGCCAGCGCCAATACATGCATCGCCTTCCCCTGGGTAATGCTATCGGGTGCCGCCGACACACGCACTACTTTATTATCGGTTGCTGCTTGTGCCAGGGATCTACTGAAGCCCTTCTCACAGGTTGCACACTGCCCGTTGTTATAAGACATTCCCAAGTACCTTTCACGGAATACATTACCTTTTTGCAACTCCTGAAAAAATGTCGTGTGTTTATTAAGGGGTTAAGGAAACAATACAGCGTTTTCATAGATTTGCAGTGCGTCTTATCGTCTCTTTGGCAGCGGTGTCTAGTAAGAGACCCTGGGGGAGGGGGGAGCAGTCACCCAACCATGTAGTAAGGAATCATCCCTGCATTCGCCTATGACGATTTTGGGGGTAAATTAAAAATTTAAATCTCTGTAGACAGACAGGGATTCGAAAGCGTGTCCTTTTTGAATGTGAGACCAGTGCAGAGCCTTGCCACCTCTCGGATGTTTTTTATGCCCAATTAATGATCTGTTGTTTAACAAACGTGTACTCTCCGCACCACGAAATTTTGCGATGCATGTCCGGAATCCACATTATTATATCAACGACAGCGACACCAGCGTAATTATNAACTCCTGAAAAAATGTCGTGTGTTTATTAAGGGGTTAAGGAAACAATACAGCGTTTTCATAGATTTGCAGTGCGTGTCTTATCGTCTCTTTGGCAGCGGTGTCTAGTAAGAGACCCTGGGGGAGGGGGGAGCAGTCACCCAACCATGTAGTAAGGAATCATCCCTGCATTCGCCTGAGACGATTTTGGGGGTAAATTAAAAATTTAAATCTCTGTAGACAGACAGGGATTCGAAAGCGAGTCCTTTTTGAATGTGAGACCAGTGCAGAGCCTTGCCACCTCTCGGATGTTTTTTATGCCCAATTAATGATCTGTTGTTTAACAAACTTTTACTCTCCGCACCACGAAATTTTGCGATGCATGTCCGGAATCCACATTATTATATCAACGACAGCGACACCAACGTAATTATCAAGTCAAACACTGCCAAGAAATAAGCATTTCACCTTTACGTATATCTGTAATGTTCGCTGCACATTCAAATGTGTATAATATTATTAGTTCAGAAGTCAAAGTATATATATAGGCCTTTATGAGTATATATGTATATATATATTCACGCTCAAGTAAATATATGACCATGAAAACAATCACTGGATTAATCTTATCTAAGGAATAAAACACTGCGATGAGATCTGTTATGAAAAATAGGACAGAAATGATAAAATGGCACATACGTTAGAGTGATTGTTAAAAAATGTATGCACCCTTACAAATACATAATTTAAAATTTTTTATTCAATCATTATATGTTACTTCAAAAAAATCCGAAATAATAATCATTTTAATTGAGAACAGAAATATGCAAACGTATTTTGGGTAGTTCCAGTTTCCATCTCATAAGTTAAGAAAATAAAGCATAAATGATACAATTGTAAAAATTTTAAACTCCGTGCTGACATTGAATTTTTTATTCCAGATAAGGGTTGTCATTTTCGCAATAGCATAAACGGCTACCTCATATAACGGGATAATTGTTCTTGAGAGAACAGCTGCAAAATATTACTTAATCCGTTAATAATACTGCTATTTCCTTTAAAAATAACATTATTTCTGCAAATTGTTTTCATGAACGTCAGATTCAATGTCATNCAATAATACTGCTATTTCCTTTAAAAATAACATTATTTCTGCAAATTGTTTTCATGAACGTCAGATTCAATGTCATGTTGTGGTAACTTGACATTGTTCATTAGTTTATTATTTCATAGTAACAAGTTTCCATTTCAAAATGAAGTTATCTGAAAATCTCTGTTTTAAGGGCACAAACGTCCCTTAAATAAGAAGTATAGGTTATTAGTCATACATAGTTTTCTTTTCTCATTTTCCATAGGGAATCATCTTGCATGGGATTAAAAGAAGGAAGTAATTCTCTCGCAAGCAGAAAGTTGCGTCCCTTTGGTATATACCTGTGATACCGTTATCTGTAGTAAATTAAAATTTTAAGATTTGTACCTAAAATCATATAATCTTAAGGTGTAATGGCATTCTTGTAGAAATATATGAGCCATGCGATTTCAAACCATGTTTTCAATCTGTCTAACAGACGGTCCCATAAGCAGAAGTGTGTTGCTAGCTTGTCAATAAGTAGCTGAATATATGTTTCGATTACACCTGCTGTGACTGACTCAAGAGACATTGATGTGGATATTTTTGTACTTGTAAATGTTATTATTTACTTTTCGTCAGCAAGGTAACATAACAAAATTTTGAGTTCCGTGCTTTTCTTAAATTAAAATTTTGATCGCGTGATGTTTCTCATTTCAAGTCTTTCCCAGCCAAATAAGGAAATAATTTAATGGATATAATTCCCATTGTTAGGCCTTTTACGAAATAAATTCAGATTGTTTCTGAGGTGAAACTGATACGTGACACACTATCTGCATATAAACAGCCCTGTTCTAATACTGCAGAAGAAACTCAAAACGTGATCATAAAGGCTTGGCGATAGTAGCCAATGAAATCTCTCGCGTATTCTGTACAGAGGGTTGTTTTCTAGCGAGTATATAAATGAATGAAATAAAGTAAATTAGTGCTAGCAATCAACTGCGACTTATGTCCACTTCTCCGCATGCAGAAAACAGGATTTTTGACATTGCCGGAAATTTAACCCGGTTTCCCTCATTGAGAGGTGAATGTTCTGACTACTGCATAATCGCGGCAGACATTTATCTCTTCCCAATTTTTTTGGGCAGCATTAAAATATATGTGTAGCGGGTATTTACTCCAGCCAGTTAGGCAAAACAGCTTCTAATGAACTCGTAGCGGATTGCTTGAATTCCATTATCGGTCATTTCCAAATTTTCTGAAGCCATGCTAAAGTTCTACTTGCAGCAATTCCTCTGCCTCATTCAAACACAGCTTAAATAAATCTAAAAAATTACACCGAAGGGACAATCCATCGGCTTTGTGAGTACTTAGAAAATATTATTTTGTATGAGTAATATTTCTTACTCGGCATTACCAACACACCTATTTTCTCTTATTTTTTTTCATATTAGTTATAAATGAAAAATTGTAATTTATATAGTGAATATATGCAGAATTTTAATGAACCCGAAAATGAGATATTTTTATGTCGCTAAAGTATAAAACGCTTGTTGTACTTCGGAAACTACCAAGTATGTCTTGCATGGAGTTGATTTTCAAAGGTTTGCTTTATAAAGTATGAAGACATCGCGAATACACTAAAACTAGGATACGTTTATTTCGCAATAAGATCTCACGATTTGTTTTACTACAAAACACTATAGTTCAGTTTCACTTTCGTTATATAACGATATTAACTGCCACGCGTCTTAGGTGTCTGCCCGACAATCACGGACGCGTGGCGGAGTAACATAATTCTAATTGTCCCAGTTGGGTAAGATAACCTCTCGTAGAAACAAGTGGCCAATAACACAAGTAAATTTGCAGCAGTGCACTCAGGCAATTGAAGTCTAGTTTGCGCCTAAACATTTCCGCGAAACATGGGTTGCCTATCTATAACCATCACCTCCCAGGCGAAGGAATCTGTGTGTGTGTAAAGGCTGTTCACGCTTAAGTGAGCACATTGGAAAACAACCTTTGAAAAACGTCACCGTCACTACCTGCGTATATTTTAATGGGCGCACTGTCTGTCCTGCGGCCAGTAAAGTTGGCAACGACCGAGGGAAAGTAGTTCACTGTCTTAACGTAAAACTGAAAGTGTTGTGTAAACAATTCTGAATACTCAAATATTTTATATTACTCGGAATGAATTTAGTGTATATAAATATAATAATAAATAAATTTGAAAAATGTTTTATTATTAATCATTTTACAGTGGCCTTTTACCGACCCACTGATAACGTTACCAGGCCAAAGACAGTGTTATTTTATATATGGTGAAAGAGTACGCAACCTGAATACAAGTATTTAACGCTCCTGCCTGTCTGGCACTTGAGCTGCGTTGTAGTGTGTTTCAAATACACGTTTTCCCTTGAAAATAATAGACGTGCGTCAAATGTACTGATTTACGAAAGGAATACACTCTTCAGACGAGGGCTGTTGAGAACTTTCAAAATGGCAAAAAAAAAACTGCTTTTTCTAAGAACTGTAGCTCAACGTATACGCTTCAGATACATAAAGAAGAGCCCTACATTGAACCTTCCTACACTTTCCACCAATATAACAACACGGTCGCCGCTGAAAGTCCCATAGGTACACGCAGTGCGACGAGAACATAGCACGCCAGTTCAGAGTATTGCTCTTAGCGACGATCGCGCACTAAATGAAAGTGGCAGTGTCGTTCTTATAGCTCCCACGCTTCTCCGCCTCAAACGTAGGAAAAAGCTCCAGGTAGGCGCCCACCTACGTGGAGCTTTTTCCTGAGTCGCTGACATCATGTATCTATCTACTTTTTGCCATAATTTATACATGAAAATGTTAACAAAATTTTTCCCTCTGCACAAATAAATAAAGTTCCCTCAATGTTCATTAGATTCTAACACTTCCAATTACTTTATTAAATTTTGACNCCTCTGCACAAATAAATAAAGTTCCCTCAATGTTCATTAGATTCTAACACTTCCAATTACTTTATTAAATTTTGACTTGTGACTAATAGCAAGAAATGTGTAATTTTTCTTACGGTGATTGCAGTAACTATACTGAAAATAGTAGTCGATAAATTGTTATTTTATATCATGTGCAGAACAGTGTCATATGTTCTGTCAGTCGCTTAAATAAAATACAAAATCTGTGATGAATATTGTGGCGAAAATTCTTTAAGTCCAAGACGGCGGGGGCTGATCCCGCTGAAGCGGGGTTTCCAAAAGCGCTCAGTTTACAGCGAACAACCTTTAAGGCGTTGCTTGTTCCTTCCCTAGAAGGCGGCGTCCGTTGGGCTGAGTGGTTAGCCTGCTCGCCTCCCACCAAGGCCAGCCAAGGTGAATACCCGGTCGGGCCTCTCCCGGATTTTTGCATGTGGGAATCGTGCTGGACGATGCGGCTGGTCGGCGGGTTATTTCCGGGATCTCCCGTTTCCCCCGCCCTTTTATTCCAACACTGTTCTATTCCCATCTAAATCACCTTCATCGGCCTTGAAGACCTCGCTGTTAGGAGCCGCCCAAATCTCGTCACTCACTCGCGCTGAAGGCGGCGGAGAGTACGAGCATAGCGGGTTGCATCCTTCTTGCCCGTCAGGCTGAGGCTTGTGAGCGTACAGCGGGTTGCGTTTCCCTGGCTTGCCAGGCGGACGTGGCCGGCTGTTGAGCTCGCCTTGTATCCCAGGCCGTGACGACTCTCAGGCAAATGAGCTGCAACTGCTGGGCCAGTCTGTTGGAGAGTGGCGGCCACACTCGGAATACAAACTAACACTCCTCGGTTCCTCCTTCCTCGTACCTTCACATTTCCCCTGGCGCTCTGCCGTGGCGTAGTGGGGCAGCGTNTAACACTCCTCGGTTCCTCCTTCCTCGTACCTTCACATTTCCCCTGGCGCTCTGCCGTGGCGTAGTGGGGCAGCGTAATGGCAGCATCCATGCTGCCTTTGTATTTATGTAGATAATCGGCACCCAGGTACATCAGTGACTATTGATTGCGCGCAGACAAGACGGAGTAGTAGGAAGATGTCATTTCTGTCGCATTTACCTAAATATCTGCCCTTCCTTTTAAACCCTTTAATTCCCACATTTATTTAAAATTTGTGATAATGCAAATAACAAATTTGTTGATGCGAGCCATACTTAAGTTGGCAAAGAACAGCTTTTGTTAGTACAATCAATGAATTACAGATGCTGTATTTATTGGTCGGAGATATGAACCTGTCATAACGAAGAGTAGTAGCACGGTTTAGGAATCAGTTACCCACAGGAAATATAATAGTGGAACTCAGTTTTGCATTGCACATTACTACTCATATACACTGAAGAGCCAAAAAAAACTGGTATAGGCGTGTGTATGCAAATAACAGAGGTATGGAACCAATCAGAGTAACGTGATGCGGTTGGCAGCTAGATCCGTTACTGCTGCTACAATGGCAGGTTATCAAGATTTTGGTGAGTTTGAACGTGTTGTTATAGTCGGCGCACGAGATATGGGACATAGCATCTCCGAGGAAGCGATAAAATTAGGATATTCGCGTACGACCATTTCACGAGTGTACCGTGAATATCGGGAATCCGGTACAACATCAAATCTTCGACATCGCTGCGGCCGGAAAAATATCGTGAAAGAACGGGACAAACGATGACTGACGAGAAACATTAAACGTGACAGACGTGCAACCCTTTCTCAAATTGGCGCTGATTGGATTTGTGGACTGCCCTGCAGAATTCATGGTGTGAACTGCCTTCTGCATACCTTCAGACATTAGTCGAGTCCATGCCACGTCGTCTTGCAGCACTTCTGCGTGCTCGGGGGCCCTACACGATATTAGGCAGATGTACCAGTTTTTCCAGCTCTTTGGTGAATAACCTTCTTGTACGACGTTTTGCCGATTGTCTACACTGAGAAAGCAAGTTTTGAGGTCTGGATACCAAAAAATTAGTAATTTTATATCTGTGCCAAAAATAGTTCAATTTGTATGCATTGTGTGTAGTAAAATTTTCCTAGAATACAAAAAAAACACGCTTTTTATTTATTTTTACTAATACGGTGACAAATACAAAATTTTTCAGTTTTTTTACTGCAATAATAACCAATATTAACTAATTTGTATAAATGAAAAATGTACAATGAAACATAATGCCGTAGTCTACAGCTTAACATATGTGTAATCACCGAATATCAATTCATACATTTAAATCAATGTTAAATAACGCATTTTTTATTCATAACATTTTTTTCTTATATACGGCATTAGTTAACTTTGTAAATATTTTCATCTGTACAACTTCGTATTTGGTATTAAAACTGCAGCAAAACAGAAAAAAATTGTGTGCAAAGACAGAATACGTGGGATTCCAATTTCAGCAGTTTAAATTTGGACACTTTATCGTAGGGTAACAATTTTAATTCGCTACGAAAACAATTTTTAAATTTACGTCTGGTAACCATGTTATGAATACATACCAATGCCAAGTTAAATAAGACAAAAAAAATATTTTGGGAATTCACTGACAAAATTATTGGGGTCTAAATGAAATAAGCAAAATAATCACGCCCAACAGAAGAAGATACTCTTCAAGACCTGTGCTTCGGAATATAGAAAGTTACAATACTGACGTTGCATGGGATGACAATGTACTCGTCAAGCAACTTACCCAAACACGAGAGAGCTATGTTCTTATTAATTTTGTCTACAGTTTTTCTCTGCATGGTATGACTGCTCATCCTGGATCTGGTATTTTGGAGATTTGCTTCTATCGTCATGCTCACAACTCACCTGTTGCTGGAGTTAACTACTTCAGTCACTTTGATGTACCCGGCATTATATGCTGGAAGACCTTTGCTGTTAATGAAAGTGTTATTAATCAAACAGCTTTTATTTCTGTAGTTCAGGCTCCTGTTTTACATTCTTGTAAAATGATAAAGATGGAGTTAGGTGACGAAATTTTAATGTTTCGAAAATTAGTTGGTGCTACTGTAGACGTTCCTGTTTTTGAGCGTGTTCAGTGTGTGTATGTTTCTTAATTAAAGTTACTTGAAATTATAAATTTTTATTAATTGCTTTGAAATAAATTATTCCTTCCCACTCTAGATCCCTTTAACACGCCTGAAAACAGGTTTGAACTTGAACGTAGTTCAACATGAAGTGCCTATCGGTACAGCCGGATGTTCATCCGGTGATAATTTAACCTTGTTCTTATGACTGAGGTCCCGAGTGGAAACCCCTAGTCTTACTGAGCGTTGCCGTGGTATGTACATTGCTGAGAAACAGATCTTTATCATCAGGGTTGAACAACAGAACACCGTTTGAGTTGTAGACTTGTCAGAAACCAGATGCCAGTAACTTACGCATCTTCGGCAGTAAAGTCATGGTGCATGTTCCCAAACATAAACGTTTGAAATGGGATAAAATATCAACGCAATGTGGTTTTGTTGGTTATGCTCACAATGTCAAAGGTTACAGGTTATACAATCCCAACAACAATGCTGTATCAATCAGTAGAGACGTAGTTGTGATTGAGGTAGGGATACAAAAGGAGATGCCTGTAAACATCGAGACAGGACCTCAACTGAATACATGTACAGTGATGGACAGTAATCTAACAGCAGAAAACAGCTAGCAAGATGTTATAAGAGAGTGTTCAGATGAATCTGCAGAACATTCTAATGTAATAGAATTTTTTAATGTATGTAATAAATTAATCGTTGTTCCTGATTAAGTTCACGGAGAAATTGCTCCAACCTGTGATGAGTCATCGGATAAGACATCTTTAGTTGCTTCGCAAACAAAGCGGATCAGGCATAGGCAAGACAGATATGGCTTTTGTAATATGTATGTGACACATGAGCAGGAGAACAGCGGCGGTGAATGTACCCTCGATGAGGCATTACATGGACCTGAAAGCGTACAATGGAAGGAGGCAATGGAAGAAGAACTTCAATCATTAGAATAAANTAACACTCCTCGGTTCCTCCTTCCTCGTACCTTCACATTTCCCCTGGCGCTCTGCCGTGGCGTAGTGGGGCAGCGTGATGGCAGCATCCATGCTGCCTT
Source organism: Clitarchus hookeri (assembly GCA_002778355.1). Classification (NCBI taxonomy): domain Eukaryota; kingdom Metazoa; phylum Arthropoda; class Insecta; order Phasmatodea; family Phasmatidae; genus Clitarchus; species Clitarchus hookeri. Next base: position 52,904 of record NQII01005221.1, on the reverse strand, counting down.
TGTATTTATGTAGATAATCGGCACCCAGGTACATCAGTGACTATTGATTGCGCGCAGACAAGACGGAGTAGTAGGAACATGTCAGTTCTGTCACATTTACCTTAATATCTGCCCTTCCTTTTAAACCCTTTAATTCCCACATTTATTTAAAATTTGTGATAATGCAAATAACAAATTTGTTGATGCGAGCCATACTTAAGTTGGCAAAGAACAGCTTTTGTTAGTACAATCAATTAATTACAGATGCTGTGTTTATTGGTCGGAGATATGAACCTGTCATAACGAAGAGTAGTAGCACGGTTTAGGAATCAGTTACCCACAGGAAATATAATAGTGGAACTAAGTCTTGCATTGCACATTACTGCTCATATACACTGAAGAGCCAAAAAAACTGGTATAGGCGTGTGTATGCAAATAACAGAGGTATGGAACCAATCAGAGTAACGTGATGCGGTTGGCAGCTAGATCCGTTACTGCTGCTACAATGGCAGGTTATCAAGATTTTGGTGAGTTTGAACGTGTTGTTATAGTCGGCGCACGAGATATGGGACATAGCATCTCCGAGGAAGCGATAAAATTAGGATATTCGCGTACGACCATTTCACGAGTGTACCGTGAATATCGGGAATCCGGTACAACATCAAATCTTCGACATCGCTGCGGCCGGAAAAATATCGTGAAAGAACGGGACAAACGATGACTGACGAGAAACATTAAACGTGACAGACTTGCAACCCTTTCACAAATTGGCGCTGATTGGATTTGTGGACTGCCCTGCAGGATTCATGATGTGAATTGCCTCCTGCATACCTTCAGACATTAGTCGAGTCCATGCCACGTCGTCTTGCGGCACTTCTGCGTGCTCGGGGGCCCTACACGATATTAGGCAGATGTACCAGTTTTTCCAGCTCTTTGGTGAATAACCTTCTTGTACGACGTTTTGCCGATTGTCTACACTGAGAAAGCAAGTGTTGAGGTCTGGATACCAAAAAATTAGTAATTTTATATTTGTGCCAAAAATAGTTCAATTTGTATGCATTGTGTGTAGTAAAATTTTCCTAGAATACAAAAAAAACACGCTTTTTATTTATTTTTACTAATACGATGACAAATACAAAATTTTTCAGTTTTTTTACAGCAATAATAACCAATATTAACTAATTTGTATAAATGAAAAATGTACAATGAAACATAATGCCGTAGTCTACAGCTTGACATATGTGTAATCTCCGAATATCAATTCATACATTTAAATCAATGTTAAATAACGCATTTTTTATTCATAACATTTTTTTCTTATATACGGCATTAGTTAACTTTGTAAATATTTTCATCTGTACAACTTCGTATTTGGTATTAAAACTGCAGCAAAACAGAAAAAAATTGTGTGCAAAGACAGAATACGTGGGATTCCAATTTCAGCAGTTTAAATTTGGACACTTTATCGTAGGGTAACAATTTGAATTCGCTACGAAAACAATTTTTAAATATACGTCTGGTAACCATGTTATGAATACATACCAATGCCAAGTTAAATAAGACAAAAAAAATATTTTGGGAATTCACTGACAAAATTATTGGGGTCTAAATGAAATAAGCAAAATAATCACGCCCAACAGAAGAAGATACTCTTCAAGACCTGTGCTTCGGAATATAGAAAGTTACAATACTGATGTTGCATGGGATGACAATGTACTCGTCAAGCAACTTACCCAAACACGAGAGAGCTATGTTCTTATTAATTTTGTCTACAGTTTTTCTCTGCATGGTATGACTGCTCATCCTGGATCTGGTATTTTGGAGATTTGCTTCTATCGTCATGCTCACAACTCACCTGTTGCTGGAGTTAACTACTTCAGTCACTTTGATGTACCCGGCATTATATGCTGGAAGACCTTTGCTGTTAATGAAAGTGCTATTAATCAAACAGCTTTTATTTCTGTAGTTCAGGCCCCTGTTTTACATTATTGTAAAATGATAAAGATGGAGTTAGGTGACGAAATTTGAATGTTTCGAAAATTAGTTGGTGCTACTGTAGACGTTCCTGTTTTTGAGCGTGTTCAGTGTGTGTATGTTTCTTAATTAAAGTTACTTGAAATTATAAATTTTTATTAATTGCTTTGAAATAAATTATTCCTTCCCACTCTAGATCCCTTTAACACGCCTGAAAACAGGTTTGAACTTGAACGTAGTTCAACATGAAGTGCCTATCGGTACAGCCGGATGTTCATCCGGTGATAATTTAACCTTGTTCTTATGACTGAGGTCCCGAGTGGAAACCCCTAGTCTTACTGAGCGTTGCGGTGGTATGTACATTGCTGAGAAACAGATCTTTATCATCAGGGTTGAACAACAGAACACCGTTTGAGTTGTAGACTTGTCAGAAACCAGATGCCAGTAACTTACGCATCTTCGGCAGTAAAGTCATGGTGCATGTTCCCAAACATAAACGTTTGAAATGGGATAAAATATCAACGCAATGTGGTTTTGTTGGTTATGCTCACAATGTCAAAGGTTACAGGTTATACAATCCCAACAACAATGCTGTATCAATCAGTAGAGACATAGTTGTGATTGAGGTAGGGATACAAAAGGAGATGCCTGTAAACATCGAGACAGGACCTCAACTGAATACATGTACAGTGATGGACAGTAATCTTACAGCAGAAAACAACTAGCAAGATGTTATAAGAGAGTGTTCAGATGAATCTGCAGAACATTCTAAGGTAATAGAATTTTTTAATGTATGTAATAAATTAATCCTTGTTCCTGATGAAGTTCACGGAGAAATTGCTCCAACCTGTGATGAGTCATCGGATAAGACATCTTTAGTTGCTTCGCAAACAAAGCGGATCAGGCATAGGCAAGACAGATATGGCTTTTGTAATATGTATGTGACACATGAGCAGGAGAACAGCGGCGGTGAATGTACCCTCAATGAGGCATTACATGGACCTGAAAGCGTACAATGGAAGGAGGCAATGGAAGAAGAACTTCAATCATTAGAATAAAATGAAGCTTGGGTGTTGACAGACGTTCCTAGCAATTGTGGAGTGGTTTAAAGTATGTGGGTGTTTAAAAAGAAAGTGGACAGTTAAAATAAAGTGCCTTTTAGAGCAAGGTTAGTGGCGAAGGGTTATTCGCAGTGTGCTGGCATTGACTATGAGGACACTTTTTCACCAGTAGTTAGGTATTCCATATTGAGGATGTTGTTTGCTTTAAGTGTGCAGTTAGGTTTGGACACTATGCATTTGGACGTTAAGACCACATTCCTTAATGGTCTTCTGAAAGAAATTAAATATATATGGCAATTCCTGAAGGTAATGTGTTAAATGTGCCATGTGGTAAAAAGTTATTGTTAATAAAGAAAGCAAAATATGGTTTGAAGCAGTCTTCAAAAGCATGGTACCAAAGAGTTAGTGATTGCTTACTAAGTCAAGGATATAATACAAGCAAACTCGCCATGTTTATTTACAAAAACTGTAAATGGTTTAACGACAATTGTCACAATATATGTTAAAGATTTTTTAATTTTCTAAAATGTTGTTAATGAAACTGTAAAATTCAAGAGTCTATTAAATCCACAATTTAAAATAAAAGATTTAGGTCAGGTAAAATTATATTTAGTTAACAAGACCCGACAGACATAGCATTTGCAGTTAGCTATTTAAGCTAATTTAACAATAGTTACTCAGATATGCACTGTAGTTATGCTAAGAGGATTGTAAAATATTTAAAGAAAACAAAACATTATTGTTTGAAATATACTAAAATTTATATTGGGTTGGAAGGATTTGTCGATACAGATTGGGCGAGTGATATAGTAGACAGTAGATTTTATACTTAATTTTTTTTTACTATNATTTGTCGATACAGATTGGGCGAGTGATATAGTAGACAGAAGATTTTATACTTATTTTTTTTTTACTACTGCTGTTTATGATATCTCTTGGCAAAGTAAAAAACAAAGAACAGTGGCTCTGTCAAGTACAGAAGCCGAATATATGGCTCTCTCAGAGGCATCTAGAGAGGCTGTATATTTACAAAAATTTAAAGCTTACATAATGGGAGGTTTATGTATGATTACTTTACATTGCGAAAAACAGAGTGCATTGAAACTAACTTGAAGCACTTATTCGCATCAGAGGTCTAAACACATTGATGTGAGGTATCATTTTGTTCGTGAGTCTGTTCCAAATTAAATTATAAATGTTATGTATTTGCCCACTAATGAAATGCCTGCTGATTTGTTGACGAAGGGCTTGTGCTCTTTTAAACATTATAAGTTTATGAGTAAACAAGGAATTGTATCTAAATAGCTAGCTTTACTTTGGTTATTTTGATAAGTGGTGGTATTGTGATAATACCAAAATAAATATGTATTCACTATATGTGCTGCCATCTGTTGTGGACTGATGTATACTACTTCATCTATGGTTATGTGTATCTGTGGTCTAATAAACCTCTTTTGCTAGTTCTGCACCGAGTAACCAATGTGATTTAATAATTCGCAAATCGTCTTATTGGTTTAGGTCACGATTGGTTCATATTACTGTAGCAGAACATGACAGACTACACCTGATTGGCTGTATCGTCTTAAGTACAGCACGCGTCAATTTTTTTCTTTACAACACCCTAAACCGACTAAATAATACGATTTTTGAAGGGTTAATGAGCAGGACGTCTCTTTTTACCGTCAGGGATTGGAATACATTATTTTAATTTATAACNAATGTGATTTAATAATTCGCAAATCGTCTTATTGGTTTAGGTCACGATTGGTTCATATTACTGTAGCAGAACATGATAGACTACACCTGATTGGCTGTATCGTCTTAAGTACAGCACGCGTCAATTTTTTTCTTTACAACACCCAAAACCGACTAAATAATATGATTTTTGAAGGGTTAATGAGCAGGACGTCTCTTTTTACCGTCAGGGATTGGAATACATTATTTTAATTTATAACAAATCCCGGAATTAATTTTGTGATTGTGCTCATAACAAATGGTGCCGAAATAAAGAGGTTTTACGTATCTTGACCTTTCTTTACCTGTTTACCGAAAAAAAAGGAAGCACTTAATTTCTGACATACCCTAGTGACTTCTTAACGAATGAATCCGCAAAATTTTAGGATCTCTACTTGTACCTCTAGGAGTACTCTGCCTCAGTGATAAACACAGAAATGACCAATCACCGCCTGCTACTATGACAGCAAGGAGCCAACGCGCAGTTTATATCTGGTTGGTTGAACAAACAAATCTGAATTATACCCTCGAGGGCAATGAACCGGCGACATTTCCCNCTAGTGACTTCTTAACGAATGAATCCGCAAAATTTTAGGATCTCTACTTGTACCTCTAGGAGTACTCTGCCTCAGTAATAAACACAGAAATGACCAATCACCGCCTGCTACTATGACAGCAAGGATCCAACGAGCAGTTTATATCTGGTTGGTTGAACAAACAAATCTGAATTATACCCTCGAGGGCAATGAACCGGCGACATTTCCCNAGCAGTTTATATCTGGTTGGTTGAACAAACAAATCTGAATTATACCCTCGAGGGCAATGAACCGGCGACATTTCCCTCTGGCAGCTGTAAAGAAGTGTAATTATGTGCAGTGCGTGTGCGGGGGGAGGGGGGTGGACGTGATTCAGGAGCTCGGGCTATGTGATTCCTGCGCTAATGATTAGATTCGCGCGCTTCCTCCGAGCCCATTAGCGTGGCCGACTTGGAGGCAGGTTTTAAAAATAGGGCGAGGCGGGTAAATTGAATGCCGCCTTCTCCCCCAGCAATGCTGTCAACTACTACCCGAGAGCAACAAGGGCCTATGGCGCTCTCCACCCACGCACAGTCGCCTAGTTAGTAGGCACGCCGCTAGAGACAGTGGTATGAGTACACGGTAGACTTCAGTGCTATTAAACACCCAACAGCAGTTTGTATATTGCCATTGGTTACTGTCTGCTTGAGAAGGCGTTCTCATATTTGAATTCGGAAACATCGGCACGGCTTCTACGTGATTCGTGTGCAGACAGTTAACACGTGTCACAAAGTAATTCAACCAATCAAGATAGGTAAACGACAATATAGTGTTTTGAAGTTTAACTTGTCTTGAAATCTTGACGCCAAATTTCACTACCTCTACACACCGCTTTCCGTGAAAATACATCATGTCTAGTATCACTTCAAGAATTTTTAATTGGCACCAGTTCCTGTGGTAGGGTGATTTCCTTCTGTCAGTGGTCTGCCCGCGAATCACTCTATCGGGATAACCCAATTCGGTTTTTCGCAATCAAGTATAAGGTGTTTACAATCTACTGAACACTTTTGAATGTCTTACTTTAGACACATTTCACTCAGCATTTCTTGTGCTCTCTCCATATGTAAGCCACGTGTACAGTTTCTATTTCTCTGAGCATAATGGTATTACTCATACGCCATTGAAGTAAACACGTGAGATTTTGTAGCACCCTATATGCGTTACTAATATGAACGGGCACGTGTTTTTCGCGAAAATATTCCACGACTAGTTGTACTCCAAACCACGTTTATTCAGATCCAATATCGCTGTTGGTTGGTTTTAACATGNAAAATATTCCACGACTAGTTGTACTCCAAACCACGTTTATTCAGATCCAATATCGCTGTTGGTTGGTTTTAACATGAGCGCGTCTTAAGAGTAGGCCAGTCAATCACGGACGTTCAGTGGCAGTGGAACTTTATCCTGATTGGCTCAGTGTAGTAGAAAATTTCTTCTCACACAGACACGGAACAAACAACGAAAGGAAATGTTCAAGTTTCAACTTAAGTAGTTGAAGTATAGCTTGAACATAAATCACCTCGCGACAATCAGGTGGCCCCAGTAATACTGTATGCCGGTACCTGCTCTAGTGTGTGTAGAAAAACTCCAACTTCATTTGCCAGAAATTAAAACACTGCACTCTCAGTACANCCGGTACCTGCTCTAGTGTGTGTAGAAAAACTCCAACTTCATTTGCCAGAAATTAAAACACTGCACTCTCAGTACAGAGTCAAGTGGTACAAATGTTTCATTTTATTTGTTGCCTGCTGTACCCTTTAATTCCCGCACTAAAGGAAGACTTCTGACGTTGCAAAAAAGAACATTTTTGATGCGTGCTGGATTTAAGTTGACGATAAACATGCTTTGTTAATACATCCAATGAGTTTACGTCGTCTTTAGTGGTCGCAATATATGAACCAGTCATGATGAGGAGTTTACAAATCAGTTAAACGCAGGAAAGATCATTGAGCACTTTGTCTCGCAGTGTACACTACTGGTCAAATGTAACCTTCCCGTGCAATATTTAGTCATTTGTCTACACTGGGAATAAAAGGTTTAACTGTGACTCTGCCAGCAGTGTAAACTGTAGGATATATGCAGTTAATGGGCAATTATATAACTACAAGATTGATTTGAAATGTTTTGTTACTAACGGGTTTAATTAATTCCGGTCGCAGCATGTCCATGACCTTGATCTCAGGGAATAAAAGAGCAAAGTTGCTCTCTCGAGCTCTGCTGTGGAGATCGTTTCGTTCCCCCAAGTCTGTCAGTCACTCATATATATACGTCACATCACTTAACATCGATTAATTTATATACATTAATTTTTACACTCGCGCAGCAGCCAGTCGAGAACTTCCGCCTAAATCTACAATGTAGCTCTCTCAGAGGCAACTATATAAACTCTGTTTTTTTAAGAACTGCTCCTACTATGTATCACGTTGTGTCAGAACAGTGTTTTCGCCATAGGCATAAATTATTCAAGTTAACAAATTGTTATCCTCAGTTCTGCGTGCACGACTCATGTTGACAAAGTAGTAGCAGGGCTTTGTTGCAGTTCTCGTGGTGAGGAAACGCTATCAGGAGCCGTACAACTGTCTCTACACCAACTTGAATATACAAGTCCAGACATATCATGTTGGGCGTANAAACGCTATCAGGAGCCGTACAACTGTCTCTACACCAACTTGAATATACAAGTCCAGACATATCATGTTGGGCGTACGGAACTCAGGAAGTAATCATTTATGTACATGTTGTCACTTACGAATGCCCGGATGTAAAATAAAAATTCTAGCGGGATTTAACTGTTATTTTTCTAGTAGTTTCCACCATCTGACATGTTACTTCAGCCAAACAACTTATTGCAGTTGCGGTATTTGTCACACGGAGACATTTTATTTANTCAGCCAAACAACTTATTGCAGTTGCGGTATTTGTCACACGGAGACATTTTATTTACTCAGCTGCGTTGTCAGAGCAAATACACGTCGTGAGGCGGTGACGCAAAATAAGTATTTTCCCTTTAGGGTGCCACCTGCCTTTCACTGTTATTGCGTTGCAGAATGTTAACAATCCACGTTTTTCTTTAACTCACTAAAAATGTTAAATTTATACTGATTTACGAAATGAAAACTCACTTCAGACGATGTACGTANTTTTTCTTTAACTCACTAAAAATGTTAAATTTATACTGATTTACGAAATGAAAACTCACTTCAGACGATGTACGTATAACTAGAGACCCTGCAAAATTCGCGTTATCATTTGCGGCCAGATTGGACTTCAAATACGTGTATTTCTGCATACGTTTGTCATCTGTTCACATTGCATTCGTTACACCGTGGTTATGTCTGCTCCAATGAACAGACACTTCATGTTTGTGTGAGCGTGCACTCCAGTCACAAGCAAAACCGCTTCTTACTTAGGCTCTGGTAAATTACCATTTATCGACGTCTGGGATATACATACCACTGTGTAGTCTAGCGCGGTTCTGAATTGTAAAGCGAAATTTTCATGTCCCTACGTGTAAAACTCTCAATTCATCAGTATCGTCGCGCACATTAAAATATTGTTCCCGGGCCCTCCGACATTGATAAAAACGGCTTTTCCAAACTAATTTATATTAAAATATCATACTCTGAAATATGTAAACTTATTATAGGGACCTGCAATTAGCTTTGCTTCAGATATTCCACCAATAAATATACTTGGTCACCGCTGAAAGTCCCAAAGGTCGAGAACTGGAAATGTTGCGGATTCTAATGGCCACAAGCTAGCCTTCACGATACTATGTGTACTCGAGCATCAGTTAGTTGTTCATTGGCTGATGCTGCAGTTTTACCCCAGATCAGGTAGCACTGTAAATGGTACTCTTTTACTTGCAGGTTAGTTATTGCTTCTAATTCGTCCAGGACGTGTCTTATAAACTGCGGTCCAATTGCAAAACAAAGTCAAATGTACACATATTTGAAATCTANAATTCGTCCAGGACGTGTCTTATAAACTGCGGTCCAATTGCAAAACAAAGTCAAATGTACACATATTTGAAATCTATGTTGTCTTCGAATGAATTCGCTTAATTTCCGGATCTCTGCACATAGGTGCACGCTGTACGACGAGAACATTTAACGTCAGTTCAGAGCCAGCCGCACAGGAGTGATGAGGCACATTGTCGCCCTTATCGCTCCCGTGTTTCTCGGCCTCAAAACGAGCAAAACACTTACAGGTTGGCAGGTCCCTTAATGAACCACCTACCAAGACTGCAACCACGAAGTTCAAATGGGGGATCAATGTTAAAGAAATTCCTCCTCAAGATATTAATTATAATGATAACTGTCTCAAACAAAAAGTATTCAACACAACTATCTTAGAAAATACTGCCACGTCAAAAATTTTGAAAACAAAAAATTGTACTTTTTAAATAAAAAGTAAATTTAAATCTTAAATTTTATTTTTAAAAACTATTGAACATAACAGTGGACAACATTTCTTAATGGGCCAGTATTCTTTAACACATATCATGTAGAATACATTTTGTATGAAACAGCTATATTTAACCCGTTTCGACACACATTAATTTCTGAGTTCAGATGTTGCAATCACGCAATGTTTTGGTATGCGCTGTACGTTTATTGAGCACTTGTTTGGCAACCAGCGAACAAGGTGCTCCAAGCTCGATGATATTGGCCTTAACCATTCACGTTAAAGAGGTGTAGGTGGAGACATGAAAAATTCGCTGTTTCATTTTGGGACAAGCTAGAATTCAAAACACGTGTGTTTATATGACTTCAGCCATTGGGCGACACGGTGTTTGACACCTCCTAGAGAACGCTGGCCCAATCGTCGCCATCCACTGTGAGNAATTCGTCCAGGACGTGTCTTATAAACTGCGGTCCAATTGCAAAACAAAGTCAAATGTACACATATTTGAAATCTAGGTTGTCTTCAAATGAATTCGCTTAATTTCCGGATCTCTGCACATAGGTGCACGCTGTACGACGAGAACATTTAACGCCAGTTCAGAGCCAGCCGCACAGGAGTGACTAGGCACATTGTCGCCCTTATCGCTCCCGTGTTTCTCGGCCTCAAAACGAGCAAAACACTTACAGGTTGGCAGGTCCCTTAATGAACCACCTACCAAGACTGCAACCACGAAGTTCAAATGGGGGATCAATGTTAAAGAAATTCCTCCTCAAGATATTAATTATAATGATAACTGTCTCAAACAAAAAGTATTCAACACAACTATCTTAGAAAATACTGCCACGTCAAAAATTTTGAAAACAAAAAATTTTACTTTTTAAATAAAAAGTAAATTTAAATTTTAAATTTTATTTTAAAAAAATATTGAACATAACATTGGACAACATTTCTTAATGTGCCAGTATTCTTTAACACATATCATGTAGAATACATTTTGTATGAAACAGCTATATTTAACCCGTTTCGACACACATTAATTTCTGAGTTCAGATGTTGCAATCACGCAATGTTTTGGTATGCGCTGTACGTTTATTGAGCACTTGTTTGGCAACCAGCGAACAAGGTGCTCCAAGCTCGATGATATTGGCCTTAACCATTCACGTTAAAGAGGTGTAGGTGGAGACATGAAAAATTCGCTGTTTCATTTTGGGACAAGATAGAATTCAAAACACGTGTGTTTATATAACTTCAGCCATTGGGCGACACGGTGTTTGACACCTCCTAGAGAACGCTGGCCCAATCGTCGCCATCCACTGTGAGNAACTTCAGCCATTGGGCGACACGGTGTTTGACACCTCCTAGAGAACGCTGGCCCAATCGTCGCCATCCACTGTGAGAGCAGACATCCAATGTGCAGTTGACATCGGCACATTTGTACATAAGAGTGTAGAGTTCAGCCTGCAGGTCGTTGAACTCGCGGATTTTTCAGGTCTCTAGGTGTAGGGAATTCCACTCATCATATCGGCTACAAGGAAGACTTGGCAATGACGTCTCGCTGTGTACAGTTTCGGTCATAATAATCGTTCGTGCGCGACTTGTCCACTATTGCGGACACGGTCTCTGAACGACTTACAACTGATGCATTGAGAAGGAATTTCTTTAAGAATGATTCCCCTTCTCAGCTCTGTGATTACAAGTTTGACGGGCAGAACCCCGAGACTACATCCATTGGGTCGTGTTGCAAAACATTTGCTTCTCTACAAACGGGAAGTTGCAATAGTTACACAATAACCAGGGACAGAAAAATTTCGCGATTTCATTTCAGGACAAGCTAGACTTGCAACACGTGTAAATTTAAGTCGCCTTTGCAAATGGATCACAGGCATACCCTGGACGACTCTGGGCCAATAGCAGACTGGCAAGGATACAAGTACCGAGTGTCATACTGTCAGTTGTGAAGCAACACTGGCTACTCTCTGAGGCTGTAGCCAATGAAAAAACATCTGAGGCTCGAGTGTACAGAGGACTGTGGAGTCTAGCCTGTACGTCATTGAACTCACATTTTCCTATCCCTAGTTATTGTTTCACACAACGCCCGGGCATACTTACTATACTGTACAGCGTTCTACTATACTNCATTTTCCTATCCCTAGTTATTGTTTCACACAACGCCCGGGCATACTTACTATACTGTACAGCGTTCTACTATACTATAAAGCGTTCTACTAAAATGTACAACGTTCTACTATACTGTACAACGTTATATTATACTGTACAACGTTATACTATACTGTACAACGTTATACTATACTTTACAACGTTCTACTATACTGTACAACGTTCTACTATAATGTACAACGTTATACTATACTGTACAACGTTATACTATACTGTACAACGTTATACTATACTTTACAACGTTCTACTATACTGTACAACGTTCTACTATAATGTACAACGTTATACTATACTGTACAACGTTATACTATACTGTACAACGTTCTACTATACTGTACAACTTTATACTAAACTTACCAACGTTCATTACTAGCCGGCTCTCTGCCAATATAATGCCCAGTTGAGAGTGTTCTAATAAAATATTCTTCGTGCGTGTATTATATACTATTCATCCTTTTCACATGAGTAATTTAAATTTGTTGTGTCTCTGATGGAACAGCATGTTGCAGCGAACTTTGTGAAAACGCCTGGTGATGTAATATTTCTTGGCCCGTGTCCTCTACGAATGCGGATGTCGTGATGTTACAGCAAACTCCATACAACTACGTTAAATACAGGTGACGTACTATTTCATCGGTAGCACTCAAAAAGTGATAACACTTTCGACACTGGAGAAAATTATGTATGGGAATCAAGTTTTCCAACAAGCTTAGGTGCTAAACTTCTATATGTGTCTATGAGGAGGTAAAAGTTTGATTGGCTTTTTTACTTTGCTTATGTCACGCCTTTATTTTTACGTAAACTCAGAACTCACCAGCTGTACCGACGAGTGTCTGTTATTGGTCCACTTTGGTGGAGGGCGTGGCTACTTTCGCCTGTTCGTATAAAACAAGTGGTCCTTGTGGCTAGTGTGTTTTACCTTAATCAGGAACGTATTTATAGATCAACGGTTTTATTCAGCTAAACGATACCTTCTGGAAGGAAACTATTTCATTTCGTTCTAACGGCTTACCAAATAAAGAATGAACATGAAGTAGGTAGGTGTATATAATTTTTAATTTAAAGCAATTACAATATATCNCATTTTCCTATCCCTAGTTATTGTTTCACACAACGCCCGGGCATACTTACTATACTGTACAGCGTTCTACTATACTGCACAACGTTCTACTATACTCTAAAGCGTTCTACTAAAATGTTCAACGTTCTACTATACTGTACAACGTTATATTATACTGTACAACGTTCCACTATACTGTACAACGTTATACTATACTGTACAACGTTATACTATACTTTACAACGTTCTACTATACTGTACAACGTTCTACTATAATGTACAACGTTATACTATACTGTACAACGTTATACTATACTGTACAACGTTCTACTATACTGTACAACGTTCTACTATAATGTACAACGTTATACTATACTGTACAACGTTATACTATACTGTACAACGTTATACTATACTGTACAACGTTCTACTATACTGTACAACGTTCTACTATAATGTACAACGTTATACTATACTGTACAACGTTATACTATACTGTACAACGTTATACTATACTGTACAACGTTCTACTATACTGCACAACTTTATACTAAACTTTACAACGTTCATTACTAGCCGGCTCTCTGCCAATATAATGCCCAGTTGAGAGTGTTCTAATAAAATATTCTTCTTGCGTGTATTATATACTATTCATCCTTTTCACATGAGTAATTTAAATTTGTTGTGTCTCTGATGGAACAGCATGTTGCAGCGAACTTTGTGAAAACGCCTGGTGATGTAATATTTCTTGGCCCGTGTCCTCTACGAATGCGGATGTCGTGATGTTACAGCAAACTCCATACAACTACGTTAAATACAGGTGACGTACTATTTCATCGGTAGCACTCAAAAAGTGATAACACTTTCGACACTGGAGAAAATTATGTATGGGAATCAAGTTTTCCAACAAGCTTAGGTGCTAAACTTCTATATGTGTCTATGAGGAGGTAAAAGTTTGATTGGCTTTTTTACTTTGCTTATGTCACGCCTTTATTTTTAGGTAAACTCAGAACTCACCAGCTGTACCAACGAGTGTCTGTTATTGGTCCACTTTGTTGGAGGGCGTGGCTACCTTCGCCTGTTCGTATAAAACAAGTGGTCCTTGTGGCTAGTGTGTTTTAACTTAATCAGGAACGTATTTATAGATGAACGGTTTTATTCAGCTAAACGATACCTTCTGGAAGGAAAATATTTCATTTCGTTCTACTGGCTTACCAAATAAAGAATGAACATGAAGTAGGTAGGTGTATATAATTTTTAATTTAAAGCAATTACAATATATCNTGGCTTACCAAATAAAGAATGAACATGAAGTAGGTAGGTGTATATAATTTTTAATTTAAAGCAATTACAATATATCTCTTTCTGTATTTGTTAACAGGTATCGTGTTGACTGCACAAATTTATTGGCACTGTGGACAAGACTGTAATTAACTAACTATATTCGCCACTACAGCAATATGAATTATGTTGTTATCTTTATTTCCACTTATTATCGTCCTATTTGCCCCGGCTGCACCGGAAATTTCTACTGTACTCTACAACGATAATTATTGGTTGGCCGGCTGCCAAAGAAGTCGCGCGTTACTGTGTACCAATTTGTGTGTCACGACGGATTTAACACGTTTTGCAATTCATCGTGTTCATTTGAAAAATTATGAAAAATTTCAGTTTTACTCATAGAAACTGAATTGTTGGCCAGTTTTACATTTTCACTTAACTTCCGATAAAGTCTATTCAAATAGTAAAACTGTAAAAATGTTAGTGTTGTCTTCAAGTGCAACAAATGTCGATATAAAAGTTGCCCCGAGTAAATCACATCAGAGGGTTAAAGTTAGGGCCAGTGACTTTTCGCTTAAAAATCGGAGCACACAGTAGACTTCAGTACTATATACACCTCAGATGTTGTTATACCTCCATTGGCTGCTGGTGCCGTGTCGGTCTTTGACCAAGCCACTCAGGACTAAGTAACTCCGAAACTAAACCTTCGTGATTCGTGCGCAAACGGTTAACACAAGCCAGAACATTTTTCAGCCAATCAAAGAAGCTGGACGACCCTACAGTGCTTTGGAGTGTATCCTGTCTCGAAAGCTTTTCGCGAAATATCACTCCCCCTAGTTAAAGTGTTAAGGTAACCTGTACGTCAGCAAGTGNTCCTGTCTCGAAAGCTTTTCGCGAAATATCACTCCCCCTAGTTAAAGTGTTAAGGTAACCTGTACGTCAGCAAGTGCAGCAGAGGTGCTGGGTTGGCCGCGGAGTTGCAAGGCGGGATCGCTGCTGTTGTGCCGACGTCATCATAACTCGCGCCTCTATGCGGCAGGTTTCAGAACTAACTTGGCCAGCGTCGTGTTCCACNTCCTGTCTCGAAATCTTTTCGCGAAATATCACTCCCCCTAGTTAAAGTGTTAAGGTAACCTGTACGTCAGCAAGTGTAGCAGAGGTGCAGGGTTGGCCGCGGAGTTGCAAGGCGGGATCGCTGCTATTGTGCCGACGTCATCATAACTCGCGCCTCTATGCGGCAGGTTTCAGAACTAACTTGGCCAGCGTCGTGTTCCACTGGCCATGGTCCACACGGCTCTAGTCCCGTCACAGCTGCAAGTGGGCGTGGCCGGCTCTGCTTCCTTTGTCACCGCCCTCTTTCGCCCTCGTGGCAACTAAATAGTTCTCGTCACCTCCTGCCAAGAGGCTGGCACTCCACAGTCCTACAGTTAGCATTTGTAGGCGAAACTCTGTAGCTATATTATCGCATGAGGGGCCGCGGTGGCTGAGCGGTTAGCCTGCTTTCCTCCCACCAAGGCAAACCGGGTTCAATCCCCGACTGGGTCACTCCCGGATTTCCGCAAACCGGAATCATGCCGGACGATTCCACTGGTCGGGGGTTTTCTCGGAGATATCCAGTTTACTCCGCTCTTTCATTCCGGCGCTGCCCTATGCTCACCTCTCTTCACCCTCCTCGGTTCTCAAGACCTCAATGGTAACAACCGCCCAAATCTCTCTGCTCACTATTACCGTATGCAACGATCTAGTCGCTAAATATCTGTATGTGTCTAAATAGCTGGACATTTCATTGCCCATTGCCTATTGCTTTCGCCACACCGCAAAAAATTTTGTAATTTTTGCATTGAAATACTTTGTCGTTATACAGATGTTTGTAAGAGTAGAAATCTTTCTCTTGTATGATTACTCGTTTGTTAATCTACAAGTGCCGTGTTTGTAATAGACCTCAAGTAATGTTTGTACTAAACTGACCCGTATCCACGATCTCAGCAAAATGGCGGCCACTCAACAACCTAAAAACACATATTGCTCTTTGTGCAAAAGCTAAGTGTAACGTGAAGTGTAGTTGCGTTCAAAAAGAAATTGATTGCAAGTTTAAATAACGCGAAACACTTAAACAAACTCAAATACTCATAATAAGACGACAATTTAAAAAAAAATTGTGACGCTATTACTAGGGCCAGTGAATTTTCGCGTAAAAATCAGAGCACACAGTATACTTCAATACTATATACATATCTCAGCTGTTGTTAAACCTCCATTGGCTGCTGGTGCCGTTTCCGTCATTGACCAAGCCACTAAGGACAAAGTAACTCCGACACTGAACCTTCGTGATTCGTGCGCAAACAGTTAACACGGACCAGAACATTTTTTAGCCAATCAAAGAAGCTGGACCACCCTACAGTACTTTGGACTGTATCTTGTCTCGAAATCTTTTCGCGAAATATCACTGCCCATAGCTATTACTCATTAACTGCTAACTGTTATCTACACAGAACTCTTCAAATTAAATGAATGCTTTCTGCAACCTTTATTACTAAATAATTTCACTAATTGTTGTCGGTATGCACGAGTATATTTCGAACAAAATAAACATAATCGTCGCAAGTAACTTTGGTCTTGTGGTTAAGACTGTAATGATATCAATGCAAGGTGCGTGGATTCTACTCCCCGTGCTGACAGAGTACAGGTTTGTTTTGAGAGTTATATTTAGAAATAACATTTTTTCTCTTTTCCGTGTTACTATTTCATCACATTTTTTCTAGAAGAATAAAAAACGCAATTTTATTTCCACTTATTAATAATAAAAGTTGTAAAGGCCTATAATTTGTTTTATTACAAATAAATGTTTTGCATATTTTACAAGAAAACTGTTTGTAGTTCTACAAAGGATTTTCTTGGCAACTGGGTTTCCAAGGATTTTTCTTGCTGAAGTACAAAAATATTTTTACATTGCATGTTTGCTGTTTACTTATCCACAAATAGCTTATCATTACGCACCAACGAATGGTTGTAAATTGCCCTTCTGTGTTCAAGGGTGTGGCCAAAATCACGTCCACCAATAAAAGTAGTGACCCGAATAAAGGGTGTTATAGTCTGGTAACGGTATTTTAAGACTTTTCAAATCAATCTTTGAAAATGAACCCCATTTAAGATGTGTTTGGTGGTCTCTTAAACATTTCATGTATCACAAGCGTTTTTTATTCTGTTAACATAAAAATTAACTTATTTTATATTTAACTAAACATTTAATTATTTTTTATCTTTATAGGTGTGTTGGCAATTAAAAGTAAGACATAGTTTTCATGCAAATTGTTATTAAACTGAGTGCGCATGAATGCGGTGCGTTGTTCCTTTGGTGTGATTTTTTAGACCAATCGAGCAATGTTTGCATGAGGCGGAGAAATATACTGGAAGTAGAACCTTAACACGGCCTCAGAAATGTTTCAAGTTACCACAAATATACTGTATAAGTTTACAAAGCTTATTCACGTTTTTTAAGGTTAAATAGTTTTATTCTGCCCTCCGATATTTTTTGATAGGTAAATTTTTTTAACGTGTGATATTTGCTTAACATATTTCAGAATAAAATTTATTATACGAAATTAAGAGATTTTGAAAACCAAGGAACAGTGTTGAAAGTGTTGATGACACCTGATTTTGCGAAAAGAGTTCCTATCGCAGTTAAGAATTCGGTATCCTGCCTAGACTCCGTATATTTCCTTTGGTTATTGACATCGCATATTTTACACGTTCATTCGCCATCTCTACGTTCGTGGACCTGTTGCACATGAATGAAATTTATGACCAGCAGGGTACTGAGAAACGCATCAGTTCCCAGTCTTTCTTGTGTCTAATCGTATCTGTGGCATTTTCTACAACCATTTGACATAAATAGTTCATCGAGCACGCAGCGAGTTGTTCACTGATTGCAAGAAAAGTGATGAACACAAATACAGTGAATATCAAAAATGATTTTGCAGAATTTTATCTCAGAAATTAATGTATGGCCGAAGGGCTTAAGGGGAGAACTTTTGGTAGTTTAATGGGCCTATTATAACTAGGTCATTCCGGTAATGAAAGTTCGCGGATAGCCCCCTTAGTCGCATAGCATTAAAAATCCATCCACTCACGGAAGTGCATCTGGGCTCAAGTGGTTTAAAATTCAATCAGGTGTCCCTACCAATCGTGGAATAAGTAGCTAATGTTTAAACTTTACAAGATATCAATTAATTTCGCGTTAGATTCTGCCAGTATTACAAATTATTTTGTTTTGGTTTACCGATTCCGGAGGAGAGAGTGCCTGTGATGTGGCACGCAGTAATTCCGAAACAGGTTTGTCAGCTCAGAAGGAAGAAGAAGGCTAATAAACCTAGCATACTTCCACCACACACGCATATACCACTTATCGCGCAGCCTCGCCTTTCGTTTGTAGAAGATAAAGACAAACAAACGTACGAGAGTGTACGAGAGATGGCTGGAGCTGATGGAAGCCTAAAACGACATCTGCTCCTGGACGTAACTTTCACTGTTAGGAGGGAAATGTGTCCATAGTCCGTTCATGGTTACTGAANTCGGTATGCACGAGTATATTTCGAACAAAATAAACATAATCGTCGCAAGTAACTTTGGTCTTGTGGTTAAGACTGTAATGATATCAATGCAAGGTGCGTGGATTCTACTCCCCGTGCTGACAGAGTACAGGTTTGTTTTGAGAGTTATATTTAGAAATAACATTTTTTCTCTTTTCCGTGTTACTATTTCATCACATTTTTTCCAGAAGAATAAAAAACGCAATTTTATTTCCACTTATTAATAAAAAAAGTTGTACAGGCCTATAATTTGTTTTATTACAAATAAATGTTTTGCATATTTTACAAGAAAACTGTTTGTAGTTCTACAAAGGATTTTCTTGGCAACTGGGTTTCCAAGGATTTTTCTTGCTGAAGTACAAAAATATTTTTACATTGCATGTTTGCTGTTTACTTATCCACAAATAGCTTATCATTACGCACCAACGAATGGTTGTAAATTGCCCTTCTGTGTTCAAGGGTGTGGCCAAAATCACGTCCACCAATAAAAGTAGTGACCCGAATAAAGAGTGTTATAGTCTGGTAACGGTATTTTAAGACTTTTTAAATCAATCTTTGAAAATGAACCCCATTTAAGATGTGTTTGGTCTCTTAAACATTTCATGTATCACAAGCGTTTTTTATTCTGTTAACATAAAAATTAACTTATTTTATATTTAACTAAACATTTAATTATTTTTTATCTTTATAGGTGTGTTGGCAATTAAAAGTAAGACATAGTTTTCATGCAAATTGTTATTAAACTGAGTGCGCATGAATGCGGTGCGTTGTTCCTTTGGTGTGATTTTTTAGACCAATCGAGCAATGTTTGCATGAGGCGGAGGAATATACTGGAAGTAGAACCTTAACACGGCCTCAGAAATGTTTCAAGTTACCACAAATATACTGTATAAGTTTACAAAGCTTATTCACGTTTTTTAAGGTTAAATAGTTTTATTCTGCCCTCCGATATTTTTTGATAGGTAAATTTTNCAGCCCTCCAATATTTTTTGATAGGTAAATTTTTTTAACGTGTGATATTTGCTTAACATATTTCAGAATAAAATTTATTATACGAAATTAAGAGATTTTGAAAACCAAGGAACCGTGTTGAAAGTGTTGATGACACCTGATTTTGCGAAGAGAGTTCCTATCGCAGTTAAGATTTCGGTATCCTGCCTAGACTCCGTATATTTCCTTTGGTTATTGACATCGCATATTTTACACGTTCATTCGCCATCTCTACGTTCGTGGACCTGTTGCAAATGAATGAAATTTATGACCAGCAGTGTACTGAGAAACGCATCAGTTCCCAGTCTTTCTTGTGTCTAATCGTATCTGTGGCATTTTCTACAACCATTTGACATAAATAGTTCATCGAGCACGCAGCGAGTTGTTCACTGATTGCAAGAAAAGTGATGAACACAAGTACAGTGAATATCAAAAATAATTTTGCAGAATTTTATCTCAGAAATTAATGTATGGCCGAAGGGCTTAAGGGGAGAACTTTTGGTAGTTTAATGGGCCTATTATAACTAGGTCATTCCGGTAATGAAAGTTCGCGGATAGCCCCCTTAGTCGCATAGCATTAAAAACCCATCCACTCACGGAAGTGCATCTGGGCTCAAGTGGTTTAAAATTCAATCAGGTGTCCCTACCAATCGTGGAATAAGTAGCTAATGTTTAAACTTTACAAGATATCAATTAATTTCGCGTTAGATTCTGCCAGTATTACAAATTATTTTGTTTTGGTTTACCGATTCCGGAGGAGAGAGTGCCTGTGATGTGGCACGCAGTAATTTCGAAACAGGTTTGTCAGCTCAGAAGGAAGAAGAAGGCTAATAAACCTAGCATACTTCCACCACACACGCATATACCACTTATCGCGCAGCCTCGCCTTTCGTTTGTAGAAGATAAAGACAAACAAACGTACGAGAGTGTACGAGAGATGGCTGGAGCTGATGGAAGCCTATAACGACATCTGCTCCTGGACGTAACTTTCACTGTTAGGAGGGAAATGTGTCCATAGTCCGTTCATGGTTACTGAAGCTCTGCTCAAGTTTAAATTCTGGCTTCTCCTCCATCTCGTGGAAACAAAGTCTAATCAAATCTAAAACATTACACCAAAGTGGCAGTACACCGCATTTGTGCCCACACAATTTAATTGTACCTTTCATAATTACTATCTCTCACTAGGCGTTTCGAACACACCAATTTTCTCTGATTATATTTATGTAAATTATAAACAGAACATTTTATGAACAGATAAATTATATGTAAACGTTCAATCTTACCAAAACAAAGGATTTTTTNTCTAAAACATTACACCAAAGTGGCAGTACACCGCATTTGTGCCCACACAATTTAATTGTACCTTTCATAATTACTAACTCTCACTAGGCGTTTCGAACACACCAATTTTCTCTGATTATATTTATGTTAATTATAAACAGAACATTTTATGAACAGATAAATTATATGTAAACGTTCAATCTTACCAAAACAAAGGATTTTTTNAAATTATAAACAGAACATTTTATGAACAGATAAATTATATGTAAACGTTCAATCTTACCAAAACAAAGGATTTTTTTTTTGTTAACATAAGCATAAAACTATTTTGATAGATGGCATATTTAGCAAACAGCAAAACACGTTATGAAGGTGATTTCCGAAAGGTTTGATTCAAAAGTTTAATATACTATAATTACTTGATATAATTACTTTTAGTACGAAGGATACTAGGCTACATAAAAATACTAGCTTTTGGGAGTACGCAAATATTCTTCGCATTTGAGTCAGAGAAGAAAAAGGGCGATAATGGAACGAATTTACTGCACCATCGCCTCAACGTTCAAGGCACTGCACTGGCGTGCATATCTTTCGTCGTGCTACATGTCCATGGCGACTTCGGCGGTGACCACTCCACTCTACTGGCGGAAAGTTTGTTAGAAAGAGCATTGCTTTTATTTATCGCAGATTCGCATGTTTACGGGCGGCATGTTTCGAGATGCAAATTGTGTCTTCATTCCGCAAATAAATACAATCACTCGCACACGTCTTTCAGACGCCCTGTATACCAGGTCAAATGCCAAGCATGCAGGTGCTTTAAAATACATCAATATTCACTTTAAAGTGATACAATTCGAGTCACTTCCTGTCTTTTCAGAAAATTATTATTTTACTCCGCCTTTTTTAAATCTGTTACTTTCGCAATAGCACAATTTCAAATTGCTTGCAATCTTTCACTGAAAAAATTCGTAATTCCAACCTCAAGCTATTTTAAGTACATAAAATGATACAGTAAGATTTATATATAACCGGATTTCAAAAGAAGAATTCAGAAGATATATTAAACAACAAAATCATATTAGTAAAACCAAATATAAAAATATTTTCTTTATTTTAAATTCAATTTGTTAACAGTTAGACAAATTACAGTACTACAAAATAAATCTTGTCAAGCAAATTACGAGAGTAAATATATTATTGTAAACATATTTTATTATGCAAAAAGGGAGATTCATAAATAGTTAAATAATTATTAAGACGGGAAGATACCATTTAACATAAGCAATACCGAAATATTAAGTTAAATATTTTGAACATACGCCATTACTTCACTATATTTTAACAGAAAACCAAGTCTGAGACACGAAAAAAACATGGAAAAACGAGCCAAGAAAAGGCGTAGTCAAAACATATATATATATTTAAGGAAATACTTAAGAAAAACCAAAGTTGTCTTAATACAGCACAGACGATGACAGAGACGAAGACAAAAAATTTTATCACAAGACTGGATGAGACGACGATGAAGTAACATCAGCAATGACGTAACACCACGATGACGTAACACCACGATGACGTAACACCACGATGACGTAACACCACGATGACGTAACACCACGATGACGTAACACCACGATGACGTAACACCACGATGACGTAACACCACGATGAAGACACAGAATAACAATTTAAATCAACTGTGTTCTTCTTTGTCGTCATCTTTCTGTCGTCTATCCGTGTGTATTGCCTCTTCCTGTATTGTTAGAATATATTTAGTCTTTGTCTCTGTCCTTGTCGGTAGTGTCTTAATTTGGGTTATCTTTGGTTTGGTGCATTTTTTCGTTTGATAATTCGTTCTGTAATTTGGTTTATTTTATTTATCTTTTGGCCACAGTTACTNACACAGAATAACAATTTAAATCAACTGTGTTCTTCTTTGTCGTCATCTTTCTGTCGTCTATCCGTGTGTATTGCCTCTTCCTGTATTGTTAGAATATATTTAGTCTTTGTCTCTGTCCTTGTCGGTAGTGTCTTAATTTGGGTTATCTTTCGTTTGGTGCATTTTTTCGTTTGATAATTCGTTCTGTAATTTGGTTTATTTTATTTATCTTTTGGCAACAGTTACTCTCGCCTCGTTTTCCCGTTATTGTTTCGTGTCTCAGACATGGTTTTCTGTGACGACATAGTAAAGCAATGCCGTATGTTCAAAATATTTCACCTAATTATTCATCTCCATTTCAAGAATCTTTCAGACAATAATACCAATAGAAATGAAAAAGTGTTAATAGCACGAACACATATTTGTATCGTCTAAGATATATTAGGAATTGGGAACGGACTAATACATGGCGGCGTACGATATTTCTCTAAAAGTAGTGGTTTAATCTTTTAATTCCGCTATGACTCTGTAGTGAAAGCCCTCACACTATACGCAAGAACACTTCACTAGTAAGGGGGGAGGGGGGGAAAGTGTTGGTGGCAAAGCACTTTGAGAGCAGCTGTTAAATATGTATCAAGCCATCGTGCCAGCTCGCGCATGTGAAAACGCTCGAAGGCAGAGCCAATAAAAAACACGCAGACACGTGCGCCTATCGTGAGAGAGCCGCGCTGTCATTGGCTTTCGTAAGAACTACAGGCCAGAGCACTCTAGTGGCAAAAACCTCCTTACTGGAAATTATTTAATAGTTAGTAGACGCGACATAATTACTGTGCATTTTTTGTTTGCACGTTGACGCGTATCTCAGCAAATAAATGTCCTGCGAATAAGAGTTTCCGCCAGAAAATATGAAAAACAAGGCCAATACACTGGTCATAAATATAATTAATGTGCAACAAGTGTGTGACAGTGGAGACAGTGACTGGACCAGTTCAGAAACGAGGAAAGAAAGACAGGAAAAGGCGGAACGATCTCAAGAATGCGGTGAGTTTGACAACGTTTTTAGACTGTTAAGCTTATTTGCAAAAGGCAAACGAGTGTCTTGAAAGTAGTACTAGAGCAAGGTTAAATAAAAGGTTGAAGCAACCATGAATTCACTGTACCCTACATTCCAACGACAACCGAGATAGCTCTCAAAGAGTGCGATCACCCCCAAGGTGAAAAGTTGAATAGCGACAAATATTTGCCAGTCAGCGCCCACATTCACCGCCTTGCCATGGTGAACTGCAACTCGAGTGTTGAAGTTGGCAGATCTGGAGGGTACTCACAACTGGGAGGTCGGTCCAGATTTACACAAGTTCTCGCTTCGTAGCAGCNGAAGTTGGCAGATCTGGAGGGTACTCACAACTGGGAGGTCGGTCCAGATTTACACAAGTTCTCGCTTCGTAGCAGCGAGTCACATACATCAACCACTGCAGGAATTACAAGGGGCGCTATTCTGAAACTTGTTACTGTCGTTTTATAAAGACAGGTCAACAAGGTGTCTTTCTGAACGAAAGTAAAAGAAAATGGCCGACGTATTGAGGTTATACTCGTCTTACAGAAAATAATTTTTAAAACGCTTTAGAAATCACAAATATTACATGCTGTTATATTTCCGCACAAAATAAACGGTGTCTGGAATATGTTTAAGGAGTATATTGTATAATTCGCTCGTAATAATCTCTCTTTAACGTAATTACGAAGTGACAGATTCGGCCACGGGTNAAGGAGTATATTGTATAATTCGCTCGTAATAATCTCTCTTTAACGTAATTACGAAGTGACAGATTCGGCCACGGGTCGGTGCTGCTATCTCGTGACGCTCAACATGAACTAGCACAATCTCAAAACTTGTATCCATAGAAATAAGTAAATGTATTTTAGTAGTATTATTGGGAAATGTACCAAGAAATAAATTTCATTTATGGTTGGAAATTCTGTATAATAACAAANCATTTTAGTAGTATTATTGGGAAATGTACCAAGAAATAAATTTCATTTATGGTTGGAAATTCTGTATAATAACAAAATGTGTGAGACAAGACACCATGTGATAACGGATAAAATATAATTCAACAATCAGATCGTTTATTTATGAACACAGCCCGCTGCGTTGCCAAACTCACATCTTTGCACAAAGATATCAATAAGTATATGGCATACAGAATACCACATAAAGACGACGCTTACGAATAACCATCTGCATCATAAAGTCAATAACGTTGACTGTCTTTAAGGAAGCGCAAGTTGGAGAATAGGGCCACAGTTCTGTGTGTCTGTGTGTCCTCACTCACCACCAACCTGTTTACCACTCCACATCGTACACTATACTGCATAAGTAGTTCACTGTTACTTTCAACATTTTTAACGCGCTGCTAAAGTTATACTTCCACGCCATTCCTCCGCCCCACGTCAACAAAGCTTAGCCAAGTTAGAAAATCACATCACAGGGACAAAGCACCGCATTCGTGCGCATCCTATGTAATAACAATTTGCATAACCCTTTCAGACACATCGTACACAATTCCGTACATAATGCACTTGAAGGTTGTTTTTGTATTGTACTGTACATTGAGAGGGTCACTGACCCACAATCTTTCTTATAAGGAACTGATTCTCAAGCCAGGTTATTGGTCAAGGATATGATTGGTTATCATTATAAAGCTTAACACAAACCCTACAGCTAATTAGTAATGATAACGAAACAAGAGTTTTGTCAACTGTAAGTACTGCACGGATCATAATATTGCTTGTATGCAACACCTCAAACAGTAAATTAATGTTAATCTGAAAGAGATAAGAACTATTTATTACTTGGCATTAACAACACGCCTATTTTCTCCCTGTTTTATTCTTAATAATTATAAATGTAATTCTGTATTTTATAGAAAAATATAAATTAAAGTTCATTCTAATTAAAAAAGAGATATATTTCTGTGAATGTGTTACATGATATATTAAGGAAATAACCAGAGATGTCATACATAGGTTGATTTTTCAAACGTTTGATAAAAAAAATTTTAAGGAACCACGAATACATTAAATTGTGCAACACTCATTACAGGATGGCTGACAGCCAATATAGTTTACGAGTTGGCAGTGTCTCGATGAAATGTTCTGTCTTACATATCTTAGCATGAAATCAATAGTGTTGATATGATAAATTAAGAAATTACGTTTTGCTGGAATAATATTAAGTCACAGAGTAGGTATGTATACAGACGTGAAACAGCTACTTATTTCGTCAACTCCAGCGACGCACGGCAGCAAAATGGCGTCACTAGCCAGTGAATTGTCGGAATGTCGTTCCCCAATCAGCCTCTGGTAACGTTTTTGCCAGCTGGCAGCTCAGCCCATGGGGAACATTTCGAAGTACATGGTAGCCAATCAGATTCCAAGGCTGGTGACTTTTTCGCTGTTTTGTGTTTCATACCGCGTGTAATCGAACAAATGATAATAAACACCATAGTGGGGCTGACGGGCTTTAATGGATCATATTTCTTCAAGGAAAAAATCGTCTATCGTCCGTAGTTAACCCACAATGGCAGTGGCAATGTGAAGGGGCGGGTACACAACTACAATAATAATGCAACAGGCAGTTCACTTTATTTACACATTTAAGTAGAAGGCATGGGACTGACAGTGTCTGTTCAAATTGTCACCCACCGTTCGCCACACAGTCGGTGCAGCGCCGAAGCATGTGACAACGCACATTGCAAAGGTTTCTGGTGCGGCACTGATGGTGTCAAATTGCTCTCCGTATCCGCGTCACGAGCTGATCCCTCGTGCCAAGTGGTGTGGCACACACCAACCCTCGATGTGGCCTCACAGTCAGAAGTTAGGTGGTGTGAGGTCAGGTGAGCGTGGCGGCCAAGCTGTGGGGCCACCCCTACCTACGTGTCTACCGGTTCAGGGAGCGCACGCCGAGGCGCCAGCGAACAGAAATGGCGGAATTAGGTTGGGCTACATCCTGCTGCAACCACATCACCTCACGAGCACCTAAAGGAACATCCTCTAAGTATTCCAGTAACAAGTTCTCAGGAACGGGAGATACGTAGCACCGCTGAGATGGAGACGATGCGCTACTGAGCGGTGTTATCAGGCACGCAGAATCACGCACAGGCTGGTCACAACGCCAAGTACACAAAGTTGCATACCCGCCCCTGCGCATTGCCACTGCTATTAGAGTGTTAGCTATGGACGTTCGACAATTTGTTCCTGGATGAAATATACTCCGATTGTNGTTTGTAGTCATCTATCCTACTCTGGTGTTTATTATCATTTGTTCGAGTACGCCAGCTATGTAGATTTTGCCGATGTTGTCCAGCCACATTTATAATGTTTTATTCTTTTTTGTTTCGTTCATTGGCAGACTGAGTCATTGCATTTTTAATCCTTTTATATAATTATTTATTTTGACTTACTGCAGTGTGTGTTTTGGTAATTGTTTTGCTGTTTTCGTATTGTCNGATTGTACTCATCTATCCTACTCTGGTGTTTATTATCATTTGTTCGAGTACGCCAGCTATGTAGATTTTGCCGATGTTGTCCAGCCACATTTATAATGTTTTATTCTTTTTTGTTTCGTTCATTGGCAGACTGAGTCATTGCATTTTTTATCCTTTTATATAATTATTTATTTTGACTTACTGCAGTGTGTGTTTTGGTAATTGTTTTGCTGTTTTCGTATTGTCATATTTGTGCTGTTTTCGTTGTTTCAGTGCCGCTCGTTATCTGACTGGATCGTTTTATCTAGTTCCATATATGTGCTTATTTGTATTATGACATTTTTATTGCATTTTTGTTTCTCATTCATACATTGTTTTCTTCGGTTTTTTTTTTGTTTTTTTTTTTTTTGTAGTCATTGTAGGCAGTCAAGATTTAATCAAATTTCTAATTTAGTTTTGCCACACTATTGCCATTAAAATTCAGAAATAACTCCAAGGCTTGTTGTCAGAGCCTCGCTCAGCCAATCAGGGAGTGGGTACACCCACATCAAAGGAGTGGCCAAGGTGTGGGCTGCTCGCCTCCCACCAAGGCGAACCGGGTTTAATCCCCGGTCGGGTCACTCCGGATTTTCGCAAATGGGAATCCTGCCGGACGATGCCGCTGGTCGACGGCTTTTCTCGAGGATCTCCTGTTTGCTTCGTTCTTGCGTTCCAGCACTGCTCCAGTCTCACCTCATTTTACCTTCATAGACTCTCAAGGCCTCAATTTTAAGAGCCGCCCAGATCTCTCAACTCAACGCACCAAAGGAAACGCCAAGCTATTTAGTCTCTGTGAATTATTCTACTCTGGGGTTTCGTCGGTGTAGATACAGCACATATTAAGAATATATCATGTTTGCCACACTCGATACCGTAAATGAAAGTAGGTCCGAGTGTCGGTGTTACCGCTAACTGTGTATACTTGTATTGGCCTCAGACGTCGTAATGTGACGTCGGCAGCACCCTTGAGTGTTAACGAGGACTTCAGTGCCCTCGACAGTAAGTAAGAGATGAAGGTGGATCTGCGACGGTAATAAAAGAGAAAGA
Source organism: Clitarchus hookeri (assembly GCA_002778355.1). Lineage (NCBI taxonomy): Eukaryota > Metazoa > Arthropoda > Insecta > Phasmatodea > Phasmatidae > Clitarchus > Clitarchus hookeri. The sequence continues at coordinate 24,343 of NQII01005221.1, read as the reverse complement.
AGATGAAGGACGGGGCTAACACCACTTGACCTTAACCTTTTTCAAATCTAAACTTCAACAAAATATTTAATTCCAATTGACGTTAGATCAAATAATTAGAAGCGCGATGCAATAAGGGCGAAAATAAGTTCACGCTAAGTAACTTCAGGCACAACATGTTTCAATTAAGAGATTTAAGACCAAGCGACTGAAGGGTAATGGACTGTTCTGGTACAGTTCAAGGCCAAGTGAAGCGCCCCCATATCGGAGTACCCCGAGAAAACCGTAAAACAATATTCATGTGAATCCTCAAAGTACAATAGGCTCTCCACGTTTGATTAAGCACTTTTACATCTCCGTATTTCAGTCTCATTTCTGAATATCTTGTCTCCTTGCGTTAATTTATGCACTGTTAGAATTAAACACTTTACGATTTAATAACAAGGCACCTCACGAATGTGAAATTTTATTGCAATACATTTTGAACGCTTACATAAGTTAATAATAAATTTTAATATCGAGATAAGTAAGATGTTTTTTCACGCCTATGAATGTAATTATTTACAACTACTTACATAATAATTGGGGCCACCTGTGTATCGCGAGAGATTAACGTGGAGGCTGTACTTCAATATCCTATGTGCGCACTTTCAGTCTTCATTTGGATATTGGCCGCTTGTCTTTGCCTGAAGACAGTCTGTTACATGAGTGAGCCAATCAGAATAGAGTTTCTCCGATACTACCCGTCCGTATATTTGTGGGCATACAGATAAGACACGCAACAATTCAAATGAACCAATCACCAAAGAGGTTCTGAACTAAAGTGCATTGGAACACAATCTGTCCTGAAATACTTTCGTGAGAAACAGAAGCCTTAGTGATAATTTCTTGTAAGATAAGTATAATTTACTTAATTCATTAATATTGTAACTGTGGAAGTAATATATCGTTTTTCAGAGCAAAAGCATGCACCAAATAAAAAAGGCGTAAAATTGCGTAAAAGTGGCAAAGTATAACAGTTAATTGAACGTCACCTGTCTTCTCTATTATCCTGCTAAAGAAGAATTTGGTTGCAGCGGCGGTGGAACGAAGACTTGAGAATAAATAAACAGCAACGTCCGCTACGTGTCCCACATGTGAGGACGTGGGCACAGAATATCTGGGAATACAGAGGCGAAACAGCCGCATGCACCGAGAACTTCAGCAGCACACGACAGCAACATGTCGTAGTGCCTTTCACCAATCAGCGCCTGGTAGTCCACTTGACAGCCGACAGCACAATCAGCGGAGGAATACTTTGCATCGCGCAATAACCAGTCAAGACACAAAGCCACGTTCAAAGCCATGCAGCGGCAAGTCACAGAATGAGTACGCGCACATCAAGCGAACCACCACTCCACATCACTGTGAGTAGAGGTCAGTCAATTTCGGAAATACTTTCGGTGATGTGTTTGACTTCATAGGAGTATATAGTGAAGTTCATCACACAGTGCGCAGAAGTGAAAAACCCGTCGAATGAGTCCGGAGAGTCCATTGCCGCTGCACGAAAGGGTGGTTGTTCAGTTCTGAAGTTACAGCGGCCGGGAGCGGTTGTACGAGAGCTGCTCCACGTGTTCATACACTGAAGAGCCAAGAAAATTGGCACACCTGCCTAAAATCGTGTAGGGCCGCCGCGAGCACGAAGAAGTGCCGCAAGACGATATTCACGGTACACTCGTGAAATGGTTGTTCGAGAAAATCCAAATTTTATCGCTACCTCGGAGATGCTATGTCCCATCTCTAGTGCACCGACTATAACACCACGTTCAAACTCACTTAAATCTTGATAACCTGCCATTGTAGCAGCAGTATCCGATCTAGCTGCCGACCGCATCGCGTTACTCTGATTGGTTCCATACCTCTGTTATTTGCATACGCACGCCTATTCCAGTTTTTTTGGCTCTTCGGTGTATTACCTGTCGAAAAAAAATGTCAATCGCGCAGCGCGGAATTGAACAGCGCAGTAGTAGCGAGCTATGTTATCAGTTTGGTGCGTATATAACCAGCAGTGCCACGTGGTTTCCCTCCCTCCAGCGGCGAGTGTTCGCGAGAGCCTTTCCCCTACGTTCCCTTCCCAAAGCTGCGTGAAGATTATTTTCTCAATTTAACTTAATTATGGTCGAGTGTTCATTTCATGACCCTGGCACAGAGTAGTTGAAAACAGAGATACGAAATGGTGTGGGGGTTCCTCATTCTCTGATTGGCTTGCCAAAGCTCTGTAACGGGCTCCGTGTCTGGTTGGCTACCGCGTCCATCGAAAGGTTCCCTATTGACGCTGGTTCCAGCTGACAAAAAAGAGTAGCAGGCGCGCGCTGATTGTGGACCGGCGTTCCTACATATTGTCGTCTAGTGACGCCATTTTGCTGGCGTGTGCGGATGGAGTTCGTGTAACAAGCGGCTATGTCAGCTATTCGTACACTTAACCAGTATTAAATAGGAAGAAATGTCGTTACTGCATCACGTGCAACCAAGTACAATATGAAATAAGTCTCTCGCCATAGCAGCAGACAATTAATAAACAGTTGCGTCCGAGCATGTGGAGAACTGAGAAGACTTGGCTGCCTGTCAAATGGATAAGCAAAACTCGCGTAGTTTCATTCATGTTCCATCTATTATGTGAGTACGCACCGAGTATGAAAATACCGAATGAACTGCAATCTCACACGTTAACAAAATGGCGTCGCTAGCCCGCAACATGTCGGAATTCCATTCCCCAATCAGTGCCTGGTAACTCAACTTGCCACCCGGTGGCTCAGCCGATAAGGGAAACTTTCGCAGCCTGTAGTAGGAAATAAGACAAAAGGCCTGTTCCCGGAGATCCGCGCAGCCAGTCAGAGAACGTGTGCGCCGACATCAAAGGAACCGCTACCCCACTTCCGGGAGGAGAGAGTGTGGTTGAGAGATTTGAGCGGCTCCTGACACTGAGGTCTTTGGAGTCACCGATGAGGGTGAAGCAATGTTAGTATGGATCAGCGGTGGAATGCAAGGCCAGGGGAACGGGATATACCCGAGAAAACCAGCAGACCAGCGGCATCTTCCGGCGCGATTCCCACATACGAAAATCCGGGAGTGACCCCACCAGGAATCGAACCTGGGCTAAAAACAATTGTGTCTGTACAAGGAATTATATGAAAACTAGCTACGAAAGATATTTTTGTAGCACCACAAATATATTATGGAAAATTCCACGAAATCTAAGTGTGGAATTCGTAAAACTGACGTTTTATTTTAACAAGAAAGTGTTGTAGACATCAAATGTATTTTAAATATTTAGCTACATAAAGATTTTTTATATTTCTCATAATAATGTGTNCCAGGAATCGAACCTGGGCTAAAAACAATTGTGTCTGTACAAGGAATTATATGAAAACTAGCTACGAAAGATATTTCTGTAGCACCACAAATATATTATGGAAAATTCCACGAAATCTAAGTGTGGAATTCGTAAAACTAACGTTTTATTTTAACAAGCAAGTGTTGTAGACATCAAATGTATTTTAAATATTTAGCTACATAAAGATTTTTTATATTTCTCATAATAATGTGTNCAAGTGTTGTAGACATCAAATGTATTTTAAATATTTAGCTACATAAAGATTTTTTATATTTCTCATAATAATGTGTTGTAAATATTCAATATTTTTGCTGCACAGTTACAAGAAATTCTTTGGCAACTAATTTCCAAAGTATTGTTAGTAATAACTAGGAAATGTGTTTACTGTGTACTTCGCCTTGGTGGAGGACGAGTAGTCTGACCACTACTCCACCGCGGCCCCCACACCATTCCGCCTGTGTGTTTTTATCTACTGTGCGGGCGAGCGGTGCAGTGCGGTGGGTGGGGGAAATTCGCCCACGAAGGTGGCGTCTTTCTTAGGTCCATGTCTCGAGATGGTGTTGAAGCCCCTCGAGGCGGCTCGCTGATCACGATATACGCTCGCCGGCGATATTACAGCATCCTTCATCTCCGCACACAGATGTGGAGGTTCGGTCCCCACTTTGCTATCCGCCCACTTTATTTATCTACTTTCATCACGCCGCCCTCCCGCGGCACCAGTTAACCGTGATGAAGAGGCGAGCTTGTCCCGAGGAAGGCGTGTCGTAGACCGCACTCTCTGCTCTTCTCCTTCGACACGCAAAGTCGACTTTCCACACGCTCGTCTCGCCAGCATAAAAGGATCATCTACATTCCATACTGTGTCGCTACTATAGTGATAACTAGAGATGATGGATAGGCGCAGTGATATTTCGCGAAAATATTTCGAGACGAGATACAGTCCAAAGTACTGTAGGGTCGTCCTGCTTCTTTGAATGTATAAAAAATATTCTGGTCCGTGTTAACCGTTTGCGCACGAATCGCGAAGGTTCAGTGTCGGAGTATGAATCAGGACTCACCGAACGTCAAAGACGGACACGGCACCAACAGCCAATGGAGGTATAACAACAGCTGAGGTATGTATATAGTATTGAAGTATACTGTGTGCTCCGATTTTTACGCGAAAAGTCACTGACTCTTATGATGGATTATCGCGGGAAAAAATGATTGTTTGCTAGAATTCAACGAACTTTACACATATCCGACAGTTTTCTTTCGTTGTTGGCTGTCACGGATTTATGAAGTTACTACGCCAGTATACTGGGCCAATGAGAATTATNGACAGTTTTCTTTCGTTGTTGGCTGTCACGGATTTATGAAGTTACTACGCCAGTATACTGGGCCAATGAGAATTATGATTATGTAAGGCATAACATTCGTGATTATTCTGCAAACAACGTAGCCCACTCAAATCCTTGTTCTTCCAATCATGAAAGAATAGACTTATTAGAGTGTATTTTCGCAATCGTCCATCACCTCTAGTGACGGCTAACACTGAGGACTGGACCATTCACNGACAGTTTTCTTTCGTTGTTGGCTGTCACGGATTTATGAAGTTACTACGCCAGTATACTGGGCCAATGAGAATTATTATTATGTAAGGCATAACATTCGTGATTATTCTGCAAACAACGTAGCTCACTCAAATCCTTGTTCTTCCAATCATGAAAGAAAAGACTTATTAGAGTGTATTTTCGCAATCGTCCATCACCTCTAGTGACGGCTAACACTGAGGACTGGACCATTCACNTAGACTTATTAGAGTGTATTTTCGCAATCGTCCATCACCTCTAGTGACGGCTAACACTGAGGACTGGACCATTCACACTTGACTGCTGTTTCCTCGTGTGGAAAACCCGCAAGTGTCATAGGAAGGAAGATGGAGCACGGGCTGGCCTAAGAGCCCTGCCGGATATTCCCTCGGTATCCCTTTCCAACCCACATTACAATTACGGTTTGAGGTGTTGCATACAAGAAATCTTATGATCCGCGATGTACTTAAAGTCGAAGAAACTCTTGTTTCGTTATTACAACAAATGAGCTGTAGGCTTTGTGTTAGGATACAGTAAGGTGAAAAAATCATAAACTTAGAACAATAACATGGCTTACGAATCAGTTTCTCATAAGGGAGATCATTGGCCACTGAGCCTCGCAATGTACAGCACCATCCAAAAATAACCTTCATGTGCAACATGTACACAATGGTGTGCTCTGGGTTGAATGAGGTCATGACTGGGCGAGTGCGGGGGTTTGGCGGTGTCACCCGCCGGCTCTCGTCACTCGCAAGTGAACTTGTACTCGTGCTGGCAGTGGTCAACAATTCGCTATTCAGGATAATACGGCCGGATATTGCATCAGCTATGAACTGAGGGGCGGGTGGCCTCAAAGAGAACGTTCTATAATAAAGCATCATGTTCCGTCCCGGATGGCCTATGGCTAGAGCCAGTGACTTTTCGGGAAAAGTTTTCAAGACCGGTTGTACTCCAAAACATTTAAGTTCNGATGGCCTATGGCTAGAGCCAGTGACTTTTCGGGAAAAGTTTTCAAGACCGGTTGTACTCCAAAACATTTAAGTTCTTATCCACTTTTGTTGTTGGATGATTTTCAATGACACGTTCCTCAAGTGCCTGTCCGCAAATCATAGACGTTCAGTTTCTGAGAACTTTATTACGATTGGCCCAGTCAAATATTAACATGTCTTCTCACGTAGCAACACTTCCTATAACCAAAGGAAGTTGTGGTTGTGGGCGTTGGATATAGAAGTCTAGCACAGCCATAAATATTTTCGCGGAAAACACGTGTCCTATGACTAGAGNGATGGCCTATGGCTAGAGCCAGTGACTTTTCGGGAAAAGTTTTCAAGACCGGTTGTACTCCAAAACATTTAAGTTCGTATCCACTTTTGTTGTTGGAAGATTTTCAATGACACGTTCCTCAAGTGTCTGTCCGCAAATCATAGACGTTCAGTTTCTGAGAACTTTATTACGATTGGCCCAGTCAAATATTAACATGTCTTCTCACGTAGCAACACTTCCTATAACCAAAGGAAGTTGTTNGCCCAGTCAAATATTAACATGTCTTCTCACGTAGCAACACTTCCTATAACCAAAGGAAGTTGTTGTTGTGGGCGTTGGATATAGAAGTCTAGCACAGCCATAAATATTTTCGCGGAAAACACGTGTCCTATGACTAGAGTCCCCGGAAATTTCGCGAAATTATTTCAGTACAAGCTAGACTTTAAACACATGTACATATTTTTCAATTGGATAGCAGTTTGTAAGCCACGCTCTTGACGAATTTAAGCCAATAACTACCCTGCAAGTTATAGAGCACCGCATTTCGTTCTACCTGGTCTGGCGCTAAACTGGAGCAACAGCCAATGAACACCTACCTGAAGCTTGAGTACACAAAGGATTGTAGAGTCTAGCGTTATGCCAACAGAATCCGTGAAATCTCCAGATCTCTACATATTGCCAAAGGGGCCAAGAGTTGCCAATATCTATGCCTAGTGTTTGGCGAGTACGCCCTCATACCTGAAGTCAGAGTTATAATGTCTGTCAAACAGCGGGCTGTGTAAAGCCCTTGTCTGGTGTCTGCCAGGTATGTCTCGAGGCGATCATCCTCGCCGGTGATAGCTTAGATCAAAGAGGCCGGCCTAGCAACGGATGTTCAGAATGGGAAGGGACGAACCGTGGAGACAGCTGCTGGAGCCGGGGGGAAGGGGGGTTGTTTCCAAGACGTGCTGGGCATTTCCGGGACGGTGCTTGGAAGAGGTAACCTCCACGTGCATGAGTGACGTCACGTGTGCGTTGCTCTTCTTCCGTGCTTCTCCACTACGTCACTGAGCTCCAGGTTCTGACCTGGATCGTAGTGTTCTCGTCTCACTACGTGTGACTACGGGACTTTCAGCGTGGACCCTATTATTTTATTGCTGGAAAGTCTGTAGGAAGGTTCAGTGCATGGCCCTTGAGTAGTTTTGTAGGCATCTGACACGTATATTCTGAGCTACAGCGCTTTGAAAACGACGTTTTTAGCATTTTTGAAGTCCTATGAAACTGTTTTTCTAATTTGCATGTCGTTTTAAAAGAACTCAAGTGACCTCGTCTGAAGTGTGTGTATTTTTTCATACGTCAGCACATTGGACGCGCATTTTATAATTTTGTGGGAAAACGTAATTGAAACAATCTGCAACGCAGTTCAAGCGCCATGTAGGCAGGAGCCTTAGTTGTTTAACTTGTAAGTAGACTACTCTTTCTCCAAATAAAATATTTCAATTCCAATAGTTTTTTCAGTATGGCATGTCTAAATGCCGATTTAAGTGTTTTTGGAACGTGCAAATAAAAGAAACGAGAACATTAAAAAACATTAACAAGGGAGAGTGATATATCATATAACTTAATTTTAAGGTATGCTTATAATAACATATTTTACAAAAAATCATGGAATTTACAAGTTACATATACGAAAGAATTTTCTTATTTTACGAAATTTTTTAAAGTTGCAAAATATTTTCATGGCATGATTTCAAATGTTTTTTTAATTAACTTGTGGTATATTTCAACCGTAATTATCTTATTTCGATGAGGAAGTATTTATTATCTGTACTACATGAAAACACTAATGTCACACCACTATGCAAAAAAAATGCTGTCGAAAATTATATTTAAAGAGGAAATATTACTTGTAATTAATGTGTAAAAATTTCACCGTATTTCGTACGAATATAAAATGCCTTTTNAAAGAATTTTCTTATTTTACGAAATTTTTTAAAGTTGCAAAATATTTTCATGGCATGATTTCAAATGTTTTTTTAAATAACTTGTGGTATATTTCAACCGTAATTATCTTATTTCGATGAGGAAGTATTTATTATCTGTACTACATGAAAACACTAATGTCACGCCACTATGCAAAAAAAATGCTGTCGAAAATTACTTTTAAAGAGGAAATATTACTTGTAATTAATGTGTAAAAATTTCACCGTATTTCGTACGAATATAAAATGCCTTTTTTTTTTGCTAAGCACCCTTAACACCCGCCGTAAGTCCGTTTCCGATATCGCACCGGTCTTGCTTCACGGCGATTACAGTCTTTCCACCGTATCTCCACACTTTTTTGTACGAAACCTTTCAAAATCCCCCCATGCATGGCGTGTTTGGATGTTTCCTAAATATGTCATCTATCACAAGAATTTCATTTTTCTGTTAACACAAAAGTACCTTAATTTTCGGATGAATTGAGAATTAACCTATGTTTTATTTATAAATTACCATATTTTATTTATAATTGATATGTATCAAAACAGGGAGAAAATATTTGTGTTGGTAATGCCTATTAAGCAGTAGTTTTTATGTAATATATTATTAAAGTGAGTGCGCGCAAATTCTGTGCGTCCAACATGACACGAAGACATTACCGCACCGTAAGGTCTTATTATCCACGTAAAGTGTATCGAAATTTTCTAAGTGTGAATTATGATATTTCATGGTGTAGAAGACAGTTATGTACTTTTACTTTTTATGTACAGATTTGGTTTGCAAGGTTAAATTGCTTAAGCAGAAAGTGGACTTTTGGAGTTTCGTTTTTTCCGTAATCGTCATACTGCAAGTAACACAACGTTTACTAGTTTGTCTGAGATTAATCCACGTTATGTAATTGTTGGCAGACAGTGCTAGTACATGAAGATGTTGTTAATCAGACTGTTGTAATTAGTATTCATACATGGCCTGTTTTGTTTTCCCGTAATAAGATGAAGTTCGAGCTCGGAGACGAAGTATGGAATTTTAGGAAGTTAGTTGGTACAATCGGAAATTTGCATGTTGTTCGTAATTTAGAGCTTGTGTGTAATGCATGAATGATAATAAATATTGTTTGGACAAAATTGGTTCAGTGGTTCTCATTTTGCTGTAACATAACCTCAACACCAGCGGCAGTTTTAACACGCTTGTATTACTGTGTGCTGTCGTGTTTACACTACCCAGGTTAAATCTTATCAATATGTGGCGCTTGACCTAAATATAACGCTTATCTTATGTCTTGTTTACTTTCCGCTACTTTCGCATTGCTTCTCTCGCATGTTATCTATGTAATTATCTTATCAGTCGCATGCCTTCGTGCAAGAGTGGTGTAACTCTCATTCATTATTTAACTTACGCTGGAAAGTGTAAAGTAACCGTGAGTGAACAGTATGTTTGAGTCTTGGCAGTTGTCTCAACCGAAACACACAACTGGTGACACAGAAGTGGATTGGAACTATGGTTCCCTGCATGGCGGCGTGCCTTCTCACTTATTGGCTACGCGAGACTCTGGAAGCGGGCCTTGTGTCTGATTGGCTACTGTGTCCTGCGTTAAGCTCNTTATATAACCTCAACGCCAGCGGCAGTTTTAACACGCTTGTATTACTGTGTGCTGTCGTGTTTACACTACCCAGGTTAAATCTTATCAATATGTGGCGCTTGACCTAAATATAACGCTTATCTTATGTCTTGTTTACTTTCCGCTACTTTCGCATTGCTTCTCTCGCATGTTATCTATGGAATTATCTTATCAGTCGCATGCCTTCGTGCAAGAGTGGTGTAACTCTCATTCATTATTTAACTTACGCTGGAAAGTGTAAAGTAACCGTGAGTGAACAGTATGTTTGAGTCTTGGCAGTTGTCTCAACCGAAACACACAACTGGTGACACAGAAGTGGATTGGAACTATGGTTCCCTGCATGGCGGCGTGCCTTCTCACTTATTGGCTACGCGAGACTCTGGAAGCGGGCCTTGTGTCTGATTGGCTACTGTGTCCTGCGTTAAGCTCGACTCACAACCATCCCTCGCACCAGACAGTCACCCGCCCGTCCCTCGGTCACGTGATCTTCAACCAATCGCAGGGCAAATTTTTTTTCCTATCCGTCCACTCGTCAAATATTTACCAAACATAACTTTCGACAGGCGGACGTATGAGCCACCGTCTTTTGATGACATTACTTAGACGTAAATACGCGCTCTGAAATAAAACGCAAGGCGGTGATCTGTGTTTACTTATATTTGGTAGTAAAGTCAGGAATTTTAATGTAAAAAAATCCGTATTAATTCTTGTCACGTGAAAAAATTATTTACCTGAAATATCTCTCTCTTTAAAATGTAGTTCAAAAGAAAATATATTTCCAAGTAAAGAAAGATNGTTACCGAGCGTTACACTTTTTCATAAGTGACTCCCAGCCGCAACCTAATTTAAGACGTTGTCACGTCAAAATTCCGTATTAATTCTTGTCACGTGAGAAAATTATTTACCTGAAATATCTCTCTCTTTAAAATGTAGTTCAAAAGAAAATATATTTCCAAGTAAAGAAAGATNAAAAATTATTTACCTGAAATATCTCTCTCTTTAAAATGTAGTTCAAAAGAAAATATATTTCCAAGTAAAGAAAGATCACAGTGTTAAGTTGTCACACTGAGATGTTGTCGTACAGAAGCACTGACGGATGTCACATTGTTGTGAATCGCTGTCAACTGACGGACGGTGTTGCATAACATCTGTTCTCGATACGGGCGACTAGTTTTCAGCCAGTTCATGTGTGCCAACCTTAACTCATTAAGACTCGGTGTACAGAATGTTGTAGATAATGCACGTGGACGTTATTCTTGATCGGTGCTGTACTTTGCGAAGTTCAGTGTCCAGTGGTTTTCCTTTTTATCGACTGTTCACGGTAAAGTGAGCACTTTTGAAACCCTACTTAATATCAACTTATATGCTCGTTGTGTATTCTTCCACCATTTGTACGATCAACAACGACTTGCGCCTATTCATTTTAATTATGCGGCANATATGCTCGTTGTGTATTCTTCCACCATTTGTACGATCAACAACGACTTGCGCCTATTCATTTTAATTATGCGGCAATCAAAAGGAACTGTTAGATTATTACGAAAGTAAATATTTTACAAATTTGCTAAGCCATGAGTTTATATGCGTTTAGAATAACAGGAAGCAAAATAAATTATTTCATTATTGACAAATGTAGACCGGACACTTTTAACGTTGAGACATGGAACTCTTTTCCTTCCGCCATTACCAAATTAACTGGGCGCGTTCCAGAATGTGTGTCCGTTTAATATACTNTTAACTGGGCGCGTTCCAGAATGTGTGTCCGTTTAATATACTGCAGGTAGGGGCAGTAGCATTTTTCAAAAGTTGATTTCAAAAGTTCTCATTTAACCGTGAATTACCTTTATAACTTATTCGTAAGCCGTGTTACTGCTCTGCGTTCAGAATGACGCATTCACTCTCGCTGAACACAAAGACTTCTAGTCTTTCAGCTGAGTGAAAACAATAGTACCGATCGCGCAGTTTAGACGTGTGAGGTCATCAGATTTTTCCGTAGATTACGAATATACTGACCTGGAAATCGATATAGGTGAATTAAAAATAATTTTTATTAAACGAAAATAAAAAAAAACTTATTCTTGGTTAGTGCTTTATTACCAAACATTAAGTACTATCAAGGTTATTAATGAAAAAGTATTTTAACATAATAGCTTTTGTAAAATAATTGTCATATAACTCTTACTTATAACTTTATATTATTATGAAGAGAACAAATTTTTATGAAATTTAAGAATAAGAACGTTGCGAGATGCATTTTACAGCAGATCAATGGCATAAATTTTATATTTGGCATTGATTGCAAATTCAATACACGATTAATAAATAAGGGTAGCAACCCAAATTTTTTTCACGGATCAATTTGATGATATATGTAACACTGATTGCATACATTTGTCCATTCACGCATTATCCAGAAAGTGATGGTTCAAATGTAAATACTTTGTACATAATGTACTATCACCTCGTCTTTCTCCTCCAACTTCAAGGGACCGTACCACCATTGAGATGCACTTCAAATAATATGTCGCATATGTATTTTCCCGTTATTTTTTCGGTGACGAATACGTGGATGGGGTTTGTCCGTGAGATTATGAAACATCCAGTATATATCTCCCTTCTGTGGGTATTTCAAGTTGGTGAAAATTATCGGTACGGAAGTGTTTGCCATCGTGTTTATGTACATAAACTCCGGTACTGATTATCGATAGTAGTACAGAAGGGAACACGGCATTTGGCTGAAAAATCTTTTCGCCGAACAGACCTGCGGTTGAAAATTGGTCTCTTAAATGACATACAGGCATTTGGCAGAACAGGCGTTTGGCCGAACGAGCGCTTGGCCAAACAAGCGTTTTGCCGAATAGTTATATGACCGAACAGATGTTTCGAAGAAAATTTTCGCAAAAGATTTTTTGGCCGAATGACGGGGACCCGTATGTTGGGTCTACATTATTTGTTAATATGTATAGCCCGACTTTTATATTTGTTCGACTTGTCCAATATCTATGTACTACTATTATGTAGATATATTATGGCCCTGCTTTGTCCCCGATGGCTACCATAGCAGGATAAGCATTTTTACATATAGAATAAAATATTTCGCTGTTTCCATTTTTTTTTTGTGATATCGTTTTCAAACAAAATTATATTTCCAGATTTTGAAAAGTACTCTTCAGCGACAGCACCAAAATTATTATTTAATTTTCACAAGGTTTGAAACATTCGAGAGATCACAGATTTTCAAGCTACAGATTAAATTTTATGAAAAGTTATGTAGCAGTCTTGCCTGAGATGAGTTGCATAGGAAATGTTTGGACGCCTACACTCAAGTTCTTTAAACAAAGGAGACCCCTGACATTTGGTAAGTAAACACTCGCATGGAAAACTCACACTGCAGCGTGTAGCTATGACAAGAGGAGCGAGGGTGGAAGCTTGGTAGTGGGGGGTGAGGGTGTGAGCAGGAGAGAGGGAGAAGTGGAACCAGGTAGCCGGCTTACCTGATCTCGCATCTGTACCCTGGAAAGTAGCTGGTTATATGGGAACTCGTGGAAGGTGGGAAAAAGCCTCAACCACCACTCGTTTTCCCGGTCAGGGACACACATGCCAGTCGGGGCAGGGGTCAGGGGCTACCTAGTATTAATATTAAATAGTAATTAGAATAATTAATAATTTAGTTTTGTAGGACGATAATACTAATAATAAATAAATGTCCTCGTGGATTAAGCTGTAATGTTAGGTTTTTAGATTAACCATCTTTTCTTTCAGACAACTACCATATTGTCGTGGATTAGTAAAAGTCAGCTTGTGTCAGCTCTTCTGGCACTCCTGACAACTAATCCAGTTTTATTTTAATATTTTAGGATCCACTTTGATTAGGGGGGGGGACACAATCGCGTACTCCCCGCACCAGAGTGATGTTCCACATCACACTGGTTAAGCCAGCGCAACTTAAGAAAAGATCCCCGCCACCTCTCTACTAGTTTCTCCTCTCCCAATAATAAAGAGCATGGTACCCACCTATCTTTTTCCTGTAGCCTTGTCTCACACTGCCTGTAACAATTTTTAATTATTTCCTGTCGAAAGGGTTTTTACGGTGTCTGTGCCGGTTTTTCCCTTTCTCTTATAGATATAGTTTAACTATAATTACATTAGGGAGGTTTTTCATGGCCAAACTCGGCCATGGGAAACCCAATCCCTCTTTACCGCGATGCACGTCTCCTTGCGTGGTTTTTCCTTCCCTTGTAAGCGTAAGGGGTTAGCCCTGAGACGGAATAATCCCGTTCCTACCGCGGACTAGCATCTGTACCCTGGCAAGTTGGAGTACTGTGGTGGCGGTCCAGTACTTTGAATATTTTCGTTCCCAATATCACCACAGGCATTAGCGTTAGATAAATATTTAATTTATTAAATGTATTTGTTATTATCCAGTAAGTATATCAGCATTTAAAATACATAATAATAAAATAACCTTCCAACTAAGAATTTAANTCTGTGCCGGTTTTCCCCTTTCTCTTCTAGATATAGTTTAACTATAAGTACATTAGGGAGGTTTTTCATGGCCAAAATCGGCCATGGGAAACCCAATCCCTCTTTACCGTGATGCACGTCTCCTTGCATGTTTTTCCTTCCCTTGTAAGCGTAAGCGGTTAGCCCTGAGACGCAATAATCCCGTTCCTACCGCGGACTAGCATCTGTACCCTGGCAAGTTGGCGTACTGTGGTGGCGGTCCGGGACTTTAAATGTTTTCTTTCCCAATATCACCGCAGGCATTAGCGATAGATAAATATTTAATATATTAAATGCATTTGTTATTATCCAGTAAGTATATCAGCATTTAAAATACATAATAATAAAATAACCTTCCAACTAAGAATTTAAANATTTGTTATTATCCAGTAAGTATATCAGCATTTAAAATACATAATAATAAAATAACCTTCCAACTAAGAATTTAAAATGCAAGTAGGTAAAGCACTTTCAATATATATGTCAGTCATTACGTCGTAACATCAGCATCTATTTTTCAAATATATAACTAACCAACATAGTTACAAATTACATACTGCAAATGTCGATCTGACGCAGCTACATTACAATGAAGATTCACATGCATACACTTATCCCGCGGGGAATTAATCACACACATGTTGAACAATGACTCTGGGGTAGATTGGCCTGCCATACAGTATGAGTCAGCGACTAAGTCAAGCACACCGCCATATAGTGTTCACGTTATAATGAAATGATTTGCCGGGCTTCGACAAAAATAATATTAGCACACGAAAATGTTCAGCATTGAAAATCACATGCAAATATTTTGATGGATAACCTTTTTGCGCCACTCGAAGATTTTGTGCTTCCAGTTTATAAAGAGATAGCTATTTGTTTCTTGTTTGTTCTCTCCATCGCCTCCTCTGTGCAGTTTTGGAAGAGTAGGCAATGCTTCATTTCATCAGTAAGCTCGCACATGAAACACAGCGAATTATTACTTACATACTCACACTAGTTTAACTAGTGTGGGTTTTACATTGTTTAGTGGGCAAACTGAGGCATTTGTTAACACAGCCGTTAGTTGTCAAACTCCTCCGAACAGCTACTCGTCAGCTGATAGATATATTGGTTTCATCTGATCATATCACATGCTATACATAACAAAATTGTAGGTACACAAAAAAAANCAGCTGATAGATATATTGGTTTCATCTGATCATATCACATGCTATACATAACAAAATTGTAGGTACACAAAAAAAATTTTTTCGACGCAACTACACTTGAGTGAGTTTGTCGTTTGTAATGTACGGCTAATGAAAATAATACCAACAACTTATTGAAAGTGAATGCATGCATTTAGTTTGCTCTGTAATGGTTGTCAAGCACGTTGACAGCAGGTGAAAAGAATGCAGCCTTATAGAATTCCTAGCTTTTAAACCTCAAGAATTTAGTCAACTCAAGGCAATAATTGCAAATTATAATTGCACTGGTCATATGCTTCTGAATGTAATTATTAGTCCGTATTTTTAGAATCATTTAGGTTGTATTTTTTATCATGGTATCTGTAAATTATAATTAACCCTCGTAACTTACGAGTGTACCAAAAATTTGCATAGTCGATACACCAATAGAAAAAAAAACATTTAACTGCAATGTGCCACTTCAACTGCAAACTAAAGTACGGACAATAATAAGGAACATCCTGTAAATTTATTGTTTCCAAGTGGATGTATAAGCCCAATTTTTCTAAAATGCACGAAAAAATTTGTAGTATTCCGTGTAGAGTTATTGGAGAATTTTCATCAAGACATGTAACAAGCCTTAAATAAGTTCCATTTTAATCGCATAACACTTTTTCTACGTATACTTAGCCATTTTGTTTCCAATATTTTAACTAATGCTAAGTTGATGAGATTTAAAATGTATGACATCCTTATTTGTTTGTATATAATGTGAAATTTTATTTATGATCTAAATATGGTAATATTGTATGTGTACATAATAACGCATACTTATATAATTATAAATATGTTCATATATGCCCACTATATGTGTGTATAATCTAGTTTTCATTACTTCTAAATTGTAACTCATTTTATAATACAAATAACTGCGTTGTAATAAAATTAATAAGACTACAACTAAGAAGTACTGTAACACTAAGTCACTTTTGAACAAATAAAATATTAATTGTACGTTATCGTACAAGGTCGACATATATAATATACATATCCTTACAACAAAGAATTTTGCCAGTGTGGTTAATTACAGATAAAGAAGAGCAGCCACTTCCACCTTCGTTGGTACTGACTAAACCAGCTTTATAGTTGTACTGCACGCACCCTTTATTACCATTAATTTAATAATTGGGTTCATAATCGCCCTGTTAACAAGAAAACATTTTACAGAGCAAAACTAAGTTTTGGGTTCATAGTGTGAAACGAGGCGCATTCGTAATGTCACTCGGCTGTCTCTGACACGTTGCCCGGTGTCGTAGGTTGGCGTCGGCCGTCTGCCCTTGCTTGTTACGTCTCCGGCTGCTGAAGCTGTCAGCATACACNCCCGGTGTCGTAGGTTGGCGTCGGCCGTCTGCCCTTGCTTGTTACGTCTCCGGCTGCTGAAGCTGTCAGCATACACTGATATCAGTTCCGAAATATTAGCAACAATAACCCTAGACGAATACAACCAAATCAAAAATCCTTATATGACATATGTCAAAGTAATCTCCAAATTAAGCATTTGAACATTAAAAAAAATTGTAATCTGAAACAAACAAGTGGTTACAATAAACAGTTGCCGAAAAAATTTATAAATATAAAAATACACCACCACTTCCCTATAAAAAATGGTTACATTATTGTTACTCTACAAACCTAAATAAGAAAATTAATTAATCCAATATACATGAGTTGAGAGACACTGTGTACCACGTAACACAAAACATAAACTTGAAAATATTTTACACTGTTTGTTTTTGACTCTTGTGGATATTTTTCTCTTTGACTTTTATTAACTTTCGCTCTGCCAAGTTTATTTGAGCCGCCAAAATGTATTCCCGCTCTCTAATGTCTCTGTCTAAGATCTTGTTGGGAGCAACAATCTCAGGCAACAAACAATATCGATAAAACTGGCTTAGCTTTGGCAACATTAGCGATTCCCAAAAATTTGCATCCTGCTGTATTTTCTTAATATGCAAAATACTTATTGTATCAGTCATCACCAAGAAGTAACATAAATCACATTTAGCAATGTTTAGAATACCTTGCACTTGATAGAAATTAGGATGCGTCTTCTTCAGCACTACGCCCTTGCCTTCTCAGTTTTCTAAGAAAAAAAGGTTTTCTTTTAGCATTATTTTCAAGTCCAAGTTGTAATACAGGGGGGAAGGGGAGGCACATTTTCCCTCAACAATGGCGTTTTCTTTTGCGCCGATATCTTCTGAGCTTGCTCCCAAATATACAAGATGCAGGTCAACACATAATTCACTCTTATCCGCGGCCATACCGCTTTACACTTGAAACTGTTGTATCGCAACACGCTCATTGCCACGAATACTCAATGGCTGAGGTCACAACTGGTAGTTCGTAAAGCATCTGCTTTCCAAGAGCTGCGAGGATGTTGAGTCTTCACGGCGACAAACAATAACAAAATTATTTGCTGTCAGTCATTTCCGCCTCAATTCGTACCACAGATTGCAGTAAGCTTGCATTTTTGTGTTTTCCATTATGTTATCCCCCTTTCTTGAACTCTTACTTGCAGTGAACTGATCTACAGGGACTCCAAAAAGTTTTTGCACACCCCTATCATTAATTGTAATTCCCCGAATAACCATCCAAGGTGAACGAAGATAAGACAAATCACTTTCTCCGGTGAGTGTGTTATCCACGTATTGAATTTCCTTCGTTTCACTGACGTTATAAAAGTGCGAAAGTGTGACAACGCAACAGTCAATAAAATGTATGAACACCTCCCCGTCCTTGAACGATTGGGCCACTCAACTCCATCCTATTGCTTCCCGGGTCTGAAACCAATTCATTGGGGCAAGATAATGCACCGTCAAATGCAGTGTCGAAGTGTTAGCGACGGAACAACTATGAGTCCGAAGCAAAGTGAACAATCTCCAGCTGCGCGACAGGTGATCATGAAGCTACTAACCGAAGGTCAGAGTTATCGCGGTAAAGCACGAATATAGTCGTTGTGCTTCCTCAGTGTAAGGTATGCCATAGAGAGACAGGAGCAACAGACAACAAACCACGACCAAGGACGCTAAGAGCACCAACGTGCAGGGAACAGCGGTACATCATTGGGAAAGTCATGAAAACACCATCTGTAAGTGCCACCTCCTCAGCTGCTGGCATTGCAACAAGGTCGGGCATGAAGGTCAGCGCCCAAACAATAAGGAACACATTGTATTCCACGGGCCTGCACGGCAGAAGTGCCCGCAAGAAACCGTTCATTTACGAGAGAAATCGGCAAAAGAGCTTAGAGTTTGCCAAAAACATATCTCGAAAAAGCTCTTGAAATTTTGAAAACTGTAATATTATCAGATGAAGACAAATTTTACATATTTGGCTCTGATGGGAAAACCTACGTGTGGCGCAAGAGAAACGCAGATTTACGAAGACAAGATGTGAAACCTACGGCGACGCCCGTGGAGGCCTCCACGGGCGTCGGAAATATGGCGTTCATCGATGGTACTGTATACGCTCTGATGTACGTTGATGTATTGCGCTGTAATTTACCAGACAGTGTTCATAAGCTATGTCTCGAGGGCAGTTTTTACTTCCAGCAAGATCACGACCCCAAGCACGACGCTTTGGGAACGAGGGAGTGTTTCTTGCTCAACACGCCCCGAAGACGGAACACGCTACCGCAGTCACCAGATCTCAACCCTACTGCAAACTTGTGGCATATGGGTAATTAACGTGCGTAAGAGGGCCATATCAAGCAAAGAACAGCTTAAAATTTATATTTGGAATTATTCGACAAATAATCAAAGAATTAACGCAACGGTCGGTACAGTCAATGCCAAAGCGGTTGCAAGCCATTATTGATGTCAATGGAATAAATAAAATATACTTATATCTCATTTTTTGCACATTAAAATATATTTATCATTTGGTACTCGTGTTGTGCAAATACTTTTTTGGCGGAGTAAAATATGCAATTAATTTTTTTTAGGTGAAAGGTGTT